>SCLH01000173.1:264464-302200 GCA_004367855.1 Oikopleura vanhoeffeni
TGTGCCACGAAACGCACGAATTTATTTTATTTAAAATATAAACTCTTCTGCCGGACTAAATAAGAGAAAACCTAGAAAACTAAACACGCTGGGGGGTAGAGAAAATTAAGCTGCATTTTCTCCATGTTCTAAATATCGCATCCGATTTAAAATCAGACTCGGCCTAAAAATGCCACGTTTTCGATCAAAACTAACAGGGCCCCAGGCCGCTTCAGTTTAGAAAACACGCGATGGGACGTACTCCGCCCAAAAAGAAGTCGACTTATAACTACGACAAACGTAGTACTAAACATTCCGACTCCAGAAGTGACCGCAGATCTGACCACAAAAAGGACCACAGAAATGACCGGTCATACTACTCCACGGTTTCATCTTCTTCATCACGACGTTCTCCACCAAGAAATTTCGAAAAAAATTACGATCAACGTTCCCGATCACCTCATCGATCCCCGCCACGCTCTCACCGGAGACGTAGCCCTGATAGCAGAAATCAAAGTTATCTAAAAGGTAAATCACCTTTTTTGTTTACGACTGACCACGCATTCCACGCCAAAGAAAAAATTGACTTCATTTTTTCCAAGGAAAAATTTAAAGCTTTTAACGGCGGTGTATTATCTAACTATTTTTTAAATAAAAATGTTAATCATAATATTTCAGGAGGTCATCGATCTAACAGGGGAAAATCTACAGTAAAGAAACGCACTATGGACATGAAGAGAATCGTCGTTAAAAATGCACCTGGTGGGATCCCTTACCATGACAGCTCTAAAGTAGGTCAACCAGATAAAAACGGGGTTGAGATTACTAATGAGAATTGCTGTGACATTTTCGTTATCAACGGGTACCCTGAGCCTTTTAATGTAAAAACAAGGCCAGATACCCAGCGTAGTATGATTGATGAAGCCTGTTACTGGCTAGGCATTGACAGTCGAAGCTATAAGTGTACCTTGGCTCATAAAAACGAATATGTACTTTCAGTGGATTTTAGCCACAAACGAGATGTTATCATGTTTGTCGTTTTTTACGAAAACCTACTCGACAAAACATGTAAATTTTTCAAATTTAAATGGTCCCCCTTTCTAACTGCGCATGTTATCAAACCTGAAGACCCACAAATAATTTATTTTAATAATTCTACCAAAGAGGATTTTGAAAAATGGCTTATAAATATTTGCGCCGTAAATACTACCATGAATGGTGGTATGGGGTCCACGTGGGATGTTAAACCTACTCCAGTCCAAAAAAAAGCCGGCATGCGCGCGTTAGGCGATTTTATTGATTACGAAAATTCTGCCCTTTTTATACACGCAGCCCCTGATTACATGAAAAAAATTTACTCTGAGATGGGTAAAGGTTATTCAAAAGACTGGGATCTCATCGGGGGGTCTGATCAAGAATTAAAAAATTCTAGAACAGCTATGCGATTAACTGTCTACCAACGCCATACGAACTTTAGTAAAACAGCCGCTGAACTCGACCAAACCTACTCTGATAAAGCCAAGGCACGCCAAGTTACGAAAAAAAAACCACCGCAAAAAAAGAAGTTTCTGTCGATCTCCGACCTATCAAATTATACCCTCGATCGTGGTCGTTTCGTGACACCAAAAGCACCAGGGCCAAAAAATCAAACTAACGCAGAGCTCTCTACCACCGTTCGGTCACTTGAGACCACTATTAATGATTATAAGTCTACGGTAGAGGCCGCCGGCAGCCGAATTACAAAGGCTGTAAATAAAAGTACGGCAGCAAGTCATACTGCTCTACAATCTATTTTTGGCTCGGTTGATATCATGGAAAAGCGAATCTCTAATAACGAAACTATTGTCGGTGCACTTTCTCGAAATCAATCTACAATGATTGCCCAAAGTAAATTACTATGGGGGAGACAGGCCAAATTAAACGACGGTTTCCATCAGTTTGCTCTCGATACCACGGCTCACTTTCAAAAATTAGACCAGAAAACTGGAATGGCAATAACTTTCGAGGGGTCTTGTAATGACCTGCCTGCAGTTACACCATCTGGTACCTATGAAATAGTCGACGTTAAACCTACTACATCGTCAGCAACCTTTACGAAAGAAATTCAAAGTGCTCAATCTAAATTGGCGCTCACTAACGACATCAACTTTTCATTGGTCGACGCTGAAAATCCATCCGAAGAAGCTGAAGGTAGCGAGACTATGGAACAAGATACTCCTCCTGAAGATGCTCCACCTCCGCTAAAGAAATCACGTCAAGTTAGTACTCTTCCAGATCAACTAAGAACCCCTTTAAAACGAAAGCTAGCAGTGTCAATTTTTGGGGATATGGCCGATTTACCAGGGGGAAAAAAACCTTGTCGGCGACTTAGTATCACTCCCATCCACCAAGGTATCAACGCATATATTCACGTCGACCCAGTTAACAAAACATGGCTCAAAAACGGGCGTGGCCTATCGGATATGCAAAAGTGGATCTCAGATGGTATTAAAGGTGTAATTGGGGCCAGTAAATTTTCGAAATGGATTTTTTGGGTCGCATTTCATGGCGAAGAGGTTATCATTGAACTGAAATCTCGACTTTCCATGACCTGTACTACCATACCTAAGGAAATGGTAGATCTACAAATCGAAGAGATCGAAAATACCCTCGAATATATCCATGATCGCAATGTAGTTACGGAATTACTTGCTGTAGGAAATTTTATAGGAGTTTGTTTTCCCAAAATCCTGCATCGCGACTTTTACACATGGTGTGAAAACCACTTTACCGTCACGAGAGATCCACCAATTACCGCTGCTACCACATTTACGGCCATAGGAGTCAGCCTGGTTGCTCACCATCAGCGTGAGGCAAGTCTTGAAAATCTCCTCAATTATCAAAACCAGGCCGATGAACACAATTGTTCCCAAAATGTTCAAGAAGACCCACCTACGGTAATTTTACCACGTAGAAGTGAACACCCTAAAGTCATCTCTACGGATGCTGACTTTAGGGTGTCCAAGCTAAAATTTAGCAACGATTTAAAATCGTCTCATTCCAACCCGTTAGCAAACTTTTTTGAAAGAGACAGTAATATTTTTTGTAATAAAGTTTCAACCGCTAAATTATCCGTGGTTCAAAATAGTTTTGGGAAAGTGGTTAGCCGCGTGCCGGTTAATCACGAACCAAAAAATTTCGACGAAATAATGTACCATGTCGACAAAGAGCCTACTACAGGTTCCTTTGTCACGAAAAAAAATATGAGCAAGTTAACATCTAATTATGCAACCACCGAATTCGATACCAAAAATCTTGAATTATTTCCAGATTCCTCGAATATCTCAGAGGGTTCTTTTTTCAAATATAAAAAAGTTAATGATGTTAAGACTTATGTAAAAATTTTCAGACAACCGAATAATCGTCGATCTTACAAGCAGAATAAAAAGATCTGTCGGAAAAAAAATCGACATATCTTCTGCCAAAACCTCACTCCTATCAAGCAACCTGTCACCTCCCATTTAAATTCGTCTACTGCTGCTGCTGCTGCTGATACTGCTGCTGCTGCATCGTCATTTAATCCTCTCGACTACAACAAAGCTGATGAAAAAATGACCGAAAATCGAAGATCTCCAGGTAACGATTCTACTTTTACTGAGAGTGTGAACGTGACTCAAAGTTTAAATCATATATCTAGACGTGACCTAGATATTGATGAATTAACAGTTTTCGCTAATGAAGGCCAGTTTGAAGATCTTTTTGACGAACTCGAATTTGATCTATTCGGCGATTTTTCAACCAAATATAAAAACTCTATAGTTGAAACACGCCTCAAACTGGATGTTAAAAATGCATCAAAACATGACATAATTAGCTGGTTCTTCGAACAAGGGATTAATAAAATAAATATAGGAAATAAGAGTTTTATTATAAATCAATTTCTTGATATAAACACGCTCAAACTTTTCGCAGAAATGCATTCTAAAAAAGAGCTTGACATCGACTGTACTTACATGTCTTTAGGTGGAAAGCGTGGTCCCAAACTCCAGACGATTCTTGAGAAAGACAACGTCCGAAATACACAATTCCTGGACGCCTTCGAAAAAAGATTATCATATGACTTCACCGCCGCTGATGCCGCTAGTCCTACTGTCACTGACAAAGTAGAATATATTAAAAAAAATAAAAATTCTGAATTTGCCAGTGAGAGTCAGGCTAATTTAAATTTGCCCCATTTTGAACCTATTTTTCCTCAAATTGTGCCAAATAAAAATCAGCCGTTAAATAATACGGCGAGTAAAAAAACCGAAAAAAGTCTATTTTTAAAATATTTAAATATAAATTTGAATAGCTGTACTAAGGCCAGACTATTAAACCTAGTAGGACTTTACCCTGACGTTTCGTTTTTTTTACTCAATGAACTTAATTTAGACATTATAAATGCAGTCCATATATGTCCACCTAATTATAAGCTATTTCACTCTAAGGGTGATATTAAAAATAAGGCTTACGCAGCAATTTTGTGTAAGGAGGAATTATATGCCGGTTGTAAACAAATCGAATCACCTCACTGGTTTTGTAAAATATTGTTCAGGGACAGAGATTTCAAATTAACCCTAACCAGTGTTTACAGACCCAACTCAGGGTCTAAAAAATATGAGTATTGTGGGTTTACTAAAGTTCAAGGAGAAAATATTTTTTTCGATGATTTATTAAAAATTAATGTAGATAAACCTGATGTAAAAAGTATAATTGGGGGTGATTTTAACCTCCCACTTCTCGACAAAAATTCGTCGAAGGTTAAAAAATTAAAAAATAATTTGTTTGACTATCACAATAAATGTACCAAAAATACCTTTCGCCGAGAATATAAAAACGGTACAAAAAATAAAGGTATTCATACGTCTGAAACAAGCATAGATGGTATATTCTCTAAGAATATAGTTCACGCTAAATTCGTTCATTTAAACCTAATTGACCAACTAGGGACGGATGGCCACATGGGTCAACTTGGAGTAATCAAACATAATGTTTTAGGCTTTGAACTAGGTCGAAAAACGTTTAAGAGAAATATTGCATCGAATAACGAAATTTTTAATTTGGGGGTCAAGTCATGGGGTCTTATTACAAAAATTTTCGAAGATGAGAAACTTACTGATATAAATAAATCTTATCAGCTGCTTCATTACTTAAAATTAATGGTTAATCTTAATGAACCAGAGAGCGTCGGTAATGTGAAAATAAAATTATGCCAGCCGGTTTTAAATGAAAAAACCGTCACCTGGATGAGGAGAATGAATTATTTAAGGGATAAAGTCAAAACTGACAATGATCCCCACACTTTTGCGGTCTTTAAATTTGTACGAAAACACTACAGGCGTTTGAGACAAAATGATCAAAAAACTTTTTTCTCAAATTGTGATAAGGGGGGATTCGTCACGTGTGATGAATTCCATAAAATTCACAATAAAATAAACAAAAACACGACGAATCTATCCGGTTGTCCGATCCCAGTTGACGAAGTCGCTCTAGGCTTTGCAAAATTACAGTGGGGTGACGAGGTACCTAAGAAAAGTACCTTTAAATGGACCAATAAAAATCGAATTAAAAAAAAATACCCTACCCAAAATTTATTTACTTTTAGAGAAGTTGAGTGGGAAGGTCGTGATAAAAGTGACAGCCTTCGTATAGCGTTACTTAGTTGTAGTCGAACAACAAGAGGAGCTTCTGGACTGAATTCGCGTTGGCTTCTAGAATTACCTGAGCAATTCCAAATGTGTGTGCTTCACATAGTCAACACTTCGTTAACTTCAGGTAATTACTATTCCATATGGAAAAAAAATAAAGTAATTCCGATTCCAAAAAAAGGGGATCTATCTAAAATAGGAAACTGGAGACCAATCACAGTTGCTAACTGTCTCGCCTCCACAACTGAAAAAATTGCTTCCGCGCAGTTTCTTAAATTTTGTGAAAAAAGAGAACAGCTTTTCATTCGTCAAAATGGATTCCGCGCTAAAATGAGCTGTTCCACGGCTATTATACAAATTTGTAATTATTTAAGATCGAATAAAATCATGGGAAAAAATTTAGGAGCTATCTTACTAGTAGATGCACGTAATGCATTTGGCTCCGTTTGCCATTATCAACTACTCGATAAATTATTTAGTTTATGCTCAAATCGAGCATTTAGCTGGTTCCGAAGTTTCCTAACAAATAGGGAATTCTATGTTGAAATGAATGGTGAACGGAGCAAAACGTTTCCATTACCAGATAGGGGCGTAGTCCAAGGCAGCGGCCCTGGGCCGCTGACTTTCAATTTGGCCTATAACGATGTATTTACAGAATTTAAAGGGGAGGGGTATTTGGTAGGGTTTGCTGACGATGTTTGTTTAGCAATTTCCGCCGATAATGAAGATACGATCAAAAAGTCGCTGGAAGATGGGCTGGTACACATAAAGAAGTCGCTACTGGAGAAGAATATTAAGTTACACCCCAAAAAGACGACGCTACTGAAAATAGGTGAGTGGACCGCTCCTGTTTTCTATGAGGGTGAAAAAGTGGTAGAGGAGGAAATTTCTAAATATTTAGGTATATTAATAAATAAAAACCTAGACTTATCGGACCATTTAAAAACAATAGAAAAAAAAATTATTGCAGCCGGACATAAAATCAGAGGGCTTACTAATGTAGGCTCGCCAAAACAACTTTGTAACCTATACCAGTCGCTAGCAGTGGGTATTTTTGCACATGCCCTCGACTGTCAGCCATTTTTGAAGGCCGAATCGTATAGAAAATTACAAAAACTCATTTGCGACCAATTAAAATTCATCTTAAATCGCCGATATATAAATGGTCAAATAAATGTGTCACATGTCTCCCTGCTCCTTGAAGCCAACCTCCGATCGCTTTATAATACTCACAGATATTTAGCAATAAATAGATTAAACACAATTTTCATTTCTCAAAAACCTATTGAACTATTTAATGAACTTAAGTCGTGTTTAATTGCTAGTCCAGGTGATTACGTCATTAAGCCTTTTGGTTTTGATTCAGGGCCAAACGGTGAAGACCATAATTACCTTAAAAGTAAATATTTTACTGACGTTGCTGAAGGCAAATATGCCGTTAAATTAAAAATATCTGATGATCTTCCCGATGCGATTAAAAAACATAAAGACCTAAATAAAATCTGGCCCTACTGTTATATTGAAGAATTTAACAAAGTACCACAGGAAGTCAGGGCTCTTTTTGGTACCTATCAGTTTAAAAATACCGTTAAAGATTATTTTAATAAAAAATGTCAACATAAAATGACAGACGACGACTACTGTAAATATTGTAGACCGACAAATATTACCCACGGAGATTTTAAAATTCTTACTGATAGCAGAGCTTTTTACAGAAATATTTTCAATAAACACAAAGGGGTGGTACACACCGGTGTTAAATTGTTCGAAGGTGGAGAAATTCAGAACGAGATAAACCGACGATTACTAACTGACGTGAACCTTCAAAAATATATTATAAAAAATAAATACGCTATACCTCCGGATGAGATTATATTAGCTACTAAATACTGGGATATTGGCCCAGAAAATATACATCAGACAAACTAGAGTTAAAAACATGTTTATCAAAATATAAAATCACGGACTATTTGAGTATTAAAACAAAAATGTTATCGCAGTTATTTCCTTAATGCTTAAATTTTTATTTTTTTTGTGTCGTTAAAATGAAGTAGGAACTATGACTCATGCAAAGTTATCAATATCCTAACTATATTCCTGATAAGACGAGTTAGGTCTTTGGGGGGCCGGGGGGGTTGCCCTAGGGTTGGCCAACTTGGTCCTCGGAGATTTTTCTGACTTATTTTTTCAAATTTAAACATTACTCCCAGTTAATTTCACTGACTTATTATTGTTCTAAAATGATAAATTTATAAACTAGGTAAGATCGCCTATGTTTGATTCATTATTGAGCGTCAATTCGACGGGATGAAAAGATCAAATTATCAAAATATAAAAACTTACAAATTTAAAATACAAATTTTTTAAATTTTTAAGTAACGCTGCTTTTATTTTAATATGAAACGAAATAACTAAAGTTCGACTAAAGGCAACAAATATGATTTCCTGTGTCCTTACGTGCGAATCTTCACAAAAAAGATTTTCTTGATGGGTATAAACGACGATATATTTTTAATCACTAAGCTGAATCCCTTTTTGGTACATGATTTAATTTCAATCCTAGAAAAAATTGTCAAAATTATTTAGGTCGTTGTTTTATATACCCATTAAACACCATTCTTCCTGTTTTTACGATGGGCCGCCACTTACAACTTCTTTCAGATACCGTGGAGTGGCAAGGACTGTACGACACTTTGCAGGACGGCGGTGATTGGTCTGACTATGGATATATACGAGCTGCGAACTTAACAACAAATAAAATTTCCAAATATACCGACGCAACCTGGGCTAAGAGATTAGCAAAAAAAGATGTCGTTATTTTTAATATCTTGGAAATCCTCACGCCATCCGAAACTGAAAAATTTTTAGAAGAGGAAGGACACGTGAACTATTACTTCGATGAGGAGGAAAAAATTCTAAAAACATTACGTCGTCACAAAAATTCACACACTTTTTGTGAACCGTCCTTCTGGCCTCATGACACACCCTTCCGAATAAAATCAAAATTTTGCTGTTCGGAATGTACCTACTTATACGGAGACGAAATCGATACCACATGTGGTAATATGACCCTACCAGGTCTAATGACCGAAATTCATCGATTCATTATAAGTAACGTTCAACTTGAACAGCAAAAAATAGCGTCGTATAAGTGCTGTGACGAAAGTTATTTGATTGGTTGTTTTATCGAAGGAAATCCCATTACATTAGGCCTAGCCAAAAAAATGACTTCCTTCGATAAAATATCTAATAGAATAATTAATAAAATTGGAAATATCATCTTTGAAACCGACGAATTCAAAATCGCTCTAAAAAAGATCCAATTTTGGGATTACGTATATGACCGATCTTGGCTATTTCGAAAAAATGAGGCAATTAAAAACTACTCGACTTACAATATTGTCGCCGGTATAAATTCCACTATTCCCGTTTGTATTACCAACCCGGTTATAAACGATGATTTCGAGACAGACACTGCTGGTGAACTTTTTACTTCACTAAGCTCTAACCCATTTGATACCTTCCCTGACTCACTTTTGAGTCAAAAATCTATGGTCGATGAAAGTTTCGTAATTCTGAAGCGAAACACTTTTTCGCGACGTAAATTGGAATTTGAACCAAAGTGCTCGACCAGAATTAAATTGAAAAATTTCTATAAGGACGACCAAATTAAAAATATTTACGGTTTTTCAAAGGATGATATCGGGTTGTGGCGTAAAAGTACCACCAAATATATCCTATCAAAAATGGGACAAATAAATTCTATTACCGATGACCTAAAACTCGAAATTACGTCTGATGTTAAAAAGCACAATTCAGCGGCCTCAATCGTCGCACTTGAGCTCAAATCTCGGCGTAATGACTGCAAAAAAATGGGAGAGCTTTTTAGGAACCAAAATAAAATTGAACGACGTAAATATAAGTTGATAACATTAGCCGAGAAACTAGAACAAACGAGAATTATGCTAAACGTAGAATACTCAAATAAACTAAAACTGGAAATCGATAATGATCTCCTAGGGTTAAAAAATTTAACCATTTTTTTACAGGCGAATCAGGTTAAATCATCGGCAATTTTTGACAAGATTTTTATTGAATCTAATGAAAAAATGGAGGGCATTGAAAATTATTTTGACCTCCAAGTCAAAGACGATATCAAAACCACCGCCGTCGAGTTTCTAGCGAAAAAAATATCCGAAGAAACAAATCTTTTTAATGAAAACGTTTCTAAATATACAAAAACACTTTTTGAATCATGCGAGACCTACGGTGGGATTATTAAAAGTATCAGAAAAATTCTGGATAGCAGAGCTGATAGCCAAATTAAAATTAGTAAGGTCAATATCCTACTAGAAAGCCGTCGAAAAATGAAAAATGACCGATTTTGTGATTATAGCCTAAGCTGCTCCACCCGCGACAATATTGAACCTTCTGAATTCGATAAGGAGCCTCAAAATAATAAAACTAGTGCCGTCAAAAACAAAATAAAGGCAAAAAAATCATTTTCTGGAAAAGTTAACTTTATCAAAGTAACGCCAGTTAACTGTAACTCGCCAGAATTACTTCAACCAATGAAACCTATCACGGTTGACAAAATTGCCAACAAGTCAAAACGATCTATTAATTTCTAGAAAACAGAACGATTTGTGCTTTTACAACAAAATAATTCGTCTAGGGACGCTGATGGGCGGGTCGCGTCATCGCTGATCTTCAACCGTTTTTCAGCGGCGAGCGACCTGCCCACCTGTGACCACAGTACGACTTGTTTATGTAAAAAACCATCTCAACAGCCCGGGAAACTTGCTGTCCGCTCGGGCAACCGTGCCGGACAGCCTGTTTCCATGGCTGTTCTTTGGTTCAAGTTTTCTAAAAAACGTTATCAAATAAATATTAAAAGGAGAATAGGAAAATAAATATATAGTTCACTTATTATCTCCATCGTGTAGTACTACGTAGTAAATCTTAAAATACTACTCCCACCTGATTGGTTAAAAATATATTTTTTTTAAACATATTTTTTTTCGTTCAAAATTAAAAGTATGTGCAAAGCCCATAGGGCCGAATATCATAAAAACCACTTTTGTAGCTTTGGCAACGATAAAAATTACTCGCTTTGAAAATACCAATCAGGGATTCAATTATCACTCCAACTGCAGCTAATTAATCATAATTACTGCCACAATTAAAAATCACCTGCTCTAAACAAACGGGCGTAGTAAAATCAAATTATAAACTGCTGACTTATAATAAATTCCATGCAAAAATCAAAATATGGAATTATATGTAAAATAAATATTGTTTATTAATAATTCTATTATCCGTTACAAAAATATATTCAAAACGCAGGAAAAAGCAAAATAAGCAACAAAATGAATAAACATAACCAATAAATCTGAAGAACTGGGGATCCAAGTCACACTGCAGGAGTCTAAAAAGCAACGATATGAGTCAGAATATAAAAAGAAAAAGCCCGACGAATTAATGAGATTATAGAAGTAGAATTATCATATAGTTGATATTTAATAAATCGGGGAGGTGACTTTGATTTTATTGATTTATCATTTCAAATTTCAAATCTCAGATTTATTATTTTCTCCAAAAATGATTACTTTTTTTTAAATCTCGTGTATTAGGACACCTCACAGACTACCACCAGCGGTTCCTAGAGGGTCAGTTGACTGAACCCACACTCGACTAGCTAAATCTGGGTTCGTCAATTAAGTCTGCTAGGACACTGCTGGTAAATATATTAGATGTGAAAGTGTCCTAATACACCAAATGTTTTTAAATCTATGCTACTTTTTAATGAAAAATAAATTAAAATATACGATGCAAACATTTGGGTCCATTTTTAACTATTTTTTTTTATAAATAATAAAATACGTATAAGGCGTTTGCACATTTATTCACCACCATGTGCATAAGTTAATTATATCTTTTGTTATGCCAAATTAGTAACAAAACGCCGATCGATAATCTACGGCAACCAACATTGTGGATACAGCTTAAATTAAAGCATTTATTTATAAATTCTCTTTCTTTTTTTTTGAATTACTGACAATCTACGTACCCAAACACGTGGTACCCTATCTCAAAACGCATAATTACGGGTTTATTTCAGGGTTATAAATCACAAATAGTTTTCGTGTCATTCAAAATCAAATAAATGCAATTCGGAGTCATTTTACATTTAAAATAAGATGACACCGCTTAAAATTAGTTGACGTTGTTCACTACTCAAAATCGAAAATCATGTAGTGATATATGATCCAGTATCATTTTACAAAAATCGAGGAAAATGTTAAACACTAAATCCTTCTATATAAAAATAACGTAGAAATTACCTCTATTCCATAATACTCGCGGACTTGACCACGGGACATCACTGAATAATCAAAATCACCAAAAGTTTCCTCAAAAACTCGTCTCAGCGGTTTCAGCCATTTTTTACCATCGGCGCTCACGGCTCGGACCCAATTTTCAATTTTTGCATAAGGAGGCACGCCGAAATGGAATCCAACGATATTTTCTGGAGCATGAACCCCTCCAGTCTCACCGAATTTAAAAAAATAACCACCCATATCCCACTTATGAACTGACCCCAGAGGGACTGCGGGTGAGAATCTTGACAATCTACCTCGGTAGTCAGCCGGAATAGAAAAAAGTCGGGTTATACGGTAAATAGTACCATAATTAAACCCTTGATTTATTAATTCTCTCAACTGGCTTGACACATAATTCTCACCGATGATGGATTTATATTCAAGAAAAGTTCCATCGAAATTCGACAACCCCTCGGGGCTGTCATATTCACTTTCGACATCTACGGAATTTACAACCGCTACAAATCTGGCGTAAACTTGAAGGTTGTGTTCGCAAACACGCATTCGGCAATTAGGTTCGGGGCAGAGGTTGACTAACGGCGCATTTAAATATTTTTGCACGAAAAAATCGCGCCGACTCAGTTCAGGGTGGTCATTTTGTAAAATGGCTAAAGACGTCCAACTAGGGTTCTCGTGGTGAAAAGCTACTCTCCCCAAATGGTTCCGTTGAGAAATATAATCTCGGGCCCGCAGTAATAAAGAATCAATTCCCTCCTGCGTCGAAATTACACTTCGTACACGTGCAGTTAAATTCTCAAATCCGCTGAAATAATAATAAAATTAAAATTGTTCATGAGTTTTAATATGACTATGCATATTGTATATATTATTCTTTTTTTCATGATTAAATATGAAAAAATATAATTTCTTTACCAATGTGGTCTGCAAAACGTCAACTATGAATTTCTTCCAGCGGCTAAATATAGAATTTCTATAGTATCGAGTGAATATAGCTAATTTTACTATTTTTCACAATCTCAAAAATCAATTTTCGAGAAAATTTTATTTAAAATTTTTGAGAGAGATATTCATCGGTTCACAGCTACAATTATTACAAATATACTAAAATTATATATTTAAAATTCCAACTAAAATTAAGGGTGGTTAAATCAACGGATAATTATTTTGAGGGGGGTTTCTATCATTGCAAAATGAATAGAGATTGTTTTTCAGATAATTGTCCGTTTTAAATCTAAAATATTATGAATTTAACCATATTATTACCTCGTATAAGACTTCAGGTTATTAAAAACACCATTGCTGGTCTCAACAATGGGGTAATGAAGAATCTCGCCGTGCGCCTCCAGCGGATTGAAATGATCGTCGGCCTCGGGATCGGAAAACTTATGAGCAAGAAAAACCAAGGCTAAATCATGGAACTTTTTGATATTGGTCAGATTAACAGTCGATATATCAATCAAGACACGGGATCGTAACTCGATGAACTCGACGCCAGCCTCGATCAGTAGCGCCACCAGGCTAGATCGCGTCGTCATTATTCCCTGATTTAAAGATTAATTATTTTTATTAAATTTTCAAATTGCACGGAAAACTTTGAAATAATTCAATTATTTGTATTCATATGACTCAAAAATTCGAAATTCCAGGAAAACTGTGCAAATTAATCCTTGGTAAATAAATCATTTTATTCGATTAAGGAAGTTAAACTACGAACTTAAAGACCGTTTTTCGGTGACCTTATAATTGTGCAAAAAAACGTAGTACTGAATTTTCAAGAGAGACATAAGTGTTCAAATATTGATTTTATTATTCAAATAAAAATATATGCTTTTTCCGTCAGAGCAATTTTTAATTAATCTTACAAATAATGGTCAAAAATTATTTCCAAACGAAAACTCTTCTACATACGATTAATATTAGGACAACTATCCCTAATTTGCGAACACGTAATTTTATCCGGTCGATTTCATAGGTACAAAATTCAGAGCTAAAAATATTTTCGAAAATAATAAAATAAAAGCCTTATTTTTATTTATTTTTTCTTAGCTTACTTTACTAAACAAATTGCCCAAAATATATTATTCTCAAAGTCGTTTGCAAATACTCACGTTAGAATGCGAACCACGGCCAACTATTAACTGGAAATATTGGCCAAATCCAGTTCCTTCTTCGTTTTGTAATGCAAACATAACACCAGAGTCTAAAAAATCCTCTATAAGGACAACCTTCACCTTCTTCGTCGGAACCAAAAACTGACCGTTGACATTACGTTGATTTATCTCCTAAAGTAAGCGTTAACTATCATCAATTAATTTAATCCAAGGTCTTTAACGCATTCGAGGCAAAGTCAATTTAATAATTCAGAAAGATATTTTAATATATCTTTCAATAAGCAACGAAATTATTTTTTTTAAAAATTCATACAGTTTCGAGAGTAAATAAAATTGCTTTTGTAATATATCGACTTATTATCAATATTTCTCAAATCTAAGACGCCCGCTTAAATAAAGAAAGTAATAACCTCCTTTACTGACAGTTTTTCAAATATTATTAAGTGAATATTTCTCAGAGAGGTGTTGTATTTTTTCATATTTGAAACTGTAAAAATTAATTTCGAAGATAAACACACACAAAAAATTGCTTCCAGTCGATAGTCACTTAAATATTAAAAATATTTTAAAATGAAATTGATTTCACAGTATGGGATTTATTTATTCGCCTCCTTAACCACCTACCGGAAAAAAAGGGGCGGATTAGAATTCTCAACACATTGAAGGTTAATTTTCAAAAATAAAAATATTTTTTTTACGACGAGCTAATATTCATATATCTCAAATTTCTCTCACTTTGAAACTACAGAAGTAAAAAAGACATACCGTTATTAACGCGGTTCGACGGGCATGCAATAAAGCGGACGCGGAGATCATAATGGCAGTTGACTTCAGCAAATAGTGCAAATCCGCCTGACCGTAACAGGGAGTACATTGTTTACAAAAAACAAATTTTTTTCCTTCAATCGACGCCAACCCTGACTCACGCTGCAAAAGACCCAATGTACAGTGGGCTTGGTCCCATGGAAAAGGACGAATACAAATTGACTCGCTATCGGACATTCTTGTAAACACAAAAGCGATCAAAAAATTGAATTTCGTGGTCACATTTTTAAACATTAAAAATGAGACCTTCGCATTATGAATCACTCTCGACTCTGTTTTGAAACTATTTTCACCGGTGTCGGACCAGTTTAGGCGCCCCTTATCATCGACCAACCGAATGCGGCTATAATCACGACCAAATAAATCCAACATTTGAAACCTCATTGTACTTTGTTGCGCCAATGGTAGGAACCAAAGGCACTTTAAGGGGTTATTAATTTGGATCTGCGCATACTTCCGATTAAAAGCATGAATATGCTTAGCGCCCAAATAGTAAAACTTAACCTCGACGCCATCCTCATCTTCCACGTACGAATAACAACTAAAAATTAAATAATTATTACGGTTCGAAGAATTTTTTACAAACTAGAATTCTCGAAAATAACGGGACTTTGTTTTTGCGGGGGCCGTCATCGATATGATGCTGCCCCGTTGATCTCCAGGAGACTTGTAGGCATGATAACCAGTTGTTATGCTACGCAAAACGTTTCATGGGATGAAACGGGGCTGATTTTTATTTCCTTAGCGGCCGCTGCTGAGATGAAAATTTTTCGTTTTTTGACCTTAGAATTAAAAAGGCGTCCTTATACGTAATGATCGTAAATTTAGCCTTTGTTTAAATATAAAGTTATAAGGACCACTATTACATGCCGAAATTCGACCTACATAAAGAGGCTCAAATCTTTACTATAGATAAGTTACAGCTCAAAATAAATAATTCTATTTGTTCTTATTAAAAAATAAACTTTTTACTGATCAAATTAATTTAAACTTACTTGAGCGGTCGATTCTCATTATCGTAAAGGGTGACCTCGTCGACTGACATTTCGGTTTCACTTCCAGATGGGGGTAAAACACCTACCCTCGTTGGTTTCTCTTCGTAAAATACGGCTTCAAACTCGTCCACGAATGAAAAATTTAGGAACCATGTGAGCACCCCAAGATCGCTCTTTAACTTTGATCTCCCGGCCTCATCGACTACGACACTTTCGTCATACTCGTCGGGAGTCGAGTAAATGCCCAACTCTACTTGTCTCTGGTATAGGACACGACGAACAAATAAAATTACCAGCCCAAATTTCTCATTTAAAAAATCCTCGACCAATCCAAAATCAGAAGCCAAAAATGCGGCCGGCGTAATAAAAAACAATTCCGGATCGTCTACCAGACGCTGGACTTGAAATACATCAGATAGTTCTTCCAAGGCACGGGCTCTACCCACTTTTGAATACGTCGTATACAAATCGGAAAATAAATCTGCCAATCGTCCAAGAAATACCAAATAATCCCCGTCTGTCTCAAATGTTTCTTTCATCTGGGCCATATGACCCAACACGCGATATCGCTGACCAAAACGTACAATTTTTGACGAGTACTATTAATAAATCCGTTATTTCTAGTTATTTTTTCTTTGTAAAATTATCAATCAAAAATAATGTCGGAGCAATTATCAGCTAAGGATAACAATTGATGCTAATTTTGGGCACTCATTTTATATTTTATTTTTTATTAATTTAAAGGATATTTATACACACAAAATTGTTCTATAAGGACAGCCTAAGTAGCATTTTGAACAAAATCAAACTATGCTACTTTATCGTGGAGGACTGATTATTTCAAAATTATAATCTATTATTTGTCGCTTTTCTTCGCCGTCCGTGAGGGCAAACGTCACGTGCGCCCGCGCGGGCGCGGGAAAAGCAACAAATGTCCTTCAAAAATCGACAAAATTTCATTATTTCCAGCGATGAATTTGAATTTTAATTTTAATTTAATTAATTTCGTGTATCCTAATTGCAGATCAACGGGTCTTTTAGATAAATAAAAATAGCTAATCCTCGTCTACCCAATATTGTAAAATGGATATTTCAAGTCGTCACGAAGGTTAACACTGAGATATATATTTTTTATGAATAAAATCCAAATTATATCTCTTTATTGTTAAGAGAAAAAAATGATCACATAAAAATAACTTTTTCTTTATTTTTCAATCTATTAGATTAATGTAGAAAAATTAAATGGTTAAATTCGATCAAAAAACGGGTAGTTTTTTGACATGACCCTTTCTCTATATCAATCTTCCGAATAAACAATTACGGCAATAGAATTAGTATTCTATGAGTCAATTCTACAAGTTATCAACGTAAATTTACCTCGAACACACACATCTCGGTCAGCATCACCAGCGAAGAACTAAGATCCGGTGCCAAACGGCACGCAGCCCCGGGCTCCATTATCCGGCGGAGTCCAAGTGGTAAACTAGCCATCTTCGGGAACTCTTTAACTGCTTAAATATCTGCAATTTCTCGACCAAAGGGAATTAACAACCCCTAAAAATAATGATTAAAAGACGGTCAAAATGAACCGGGGAAAAATTCGTTATAAAAAAAATTCGTTCGATTTTTCGATTTTTCCATCCCTTATTAACGGTGGTCTTAAGAGAAAAAACTAATGAGATCAACAGATCTAAGGACAATAAGATAACCCAAAAAATCGCCTTGGAAACTTTGAAAATCAAAAAATTTTGAAATTTAAATATTAAATAAAAACTATTTTATCAGATTAATTTCGCCTAAAATCAGTAAAATCCATGGATTAAATAGTAGTAAATCAAGTAGCCCAAGACCGAATATGCTAAAGAATCCTATACAAACCAACTGGTCATGCAGCATAATAAGTTTGACTTAAAAAAAATCAGCGATTTCCTTCATTGAATACAACATGAAATATTTTCTCTTAAAAATTCGCCAAACTAATTCTTAAAACCATTCCGTTTCTCTGCGGAAAATAATCTACGGTTTTTGTATGCTACGCAGCATTCCCATGAACACTTTTCCACTAAGTAAGCCTCAAAATCTTGTATCATCAGATAAAATAAATAAATTTACCTGAAACTTATCTTTGAAGTGATCTAAAAATTCTAATTTCTTCCAACACGTCTCGTGAAAATCGCGAGGCGGTATGATCAAACGCGAAATAAAAATTGTTTCGTTTCATCTGGATAATTCTAGAAACAAATAGTTATTCTTAGAAATTAAGCTGAACTTGAACAACATCAACTATAAAGCTCTTAAGGACAACTGTCCTGGATTTATCCATTTATAAAAAAGTTTTTTCATAATAATACATATCCCAATATGTATAACTATCAACAATTCTACGTCAGACTGTCTATCCCGTCCCAGTAAAGCAGAAACACTCCGAAAACCGACCTTAATTTAAACATTTCTATAAAAAACCTCCTTAAATTTAACTTCTGCAGACCATTTCACTTCCGGAGGGGGGGCTGGGGGGGTTCCCACGTTTATTCTGGGCTAAGTGGGACAAAGCGACGGTTTGCGTCCTTACAGACCTATCCGCAGGCTGCGTCCCAAAAGTTTAGTCCTAATGACTGGGAATGGCTGAAAAGGCCACCCAACCAGACCCTCTAAAGAGCTCTTACGAGTAAAAATTATGCTCTTTTTCCTCACAGAGGTTTTTTATTGAGCTTTCGTAAATTCTCCAAACCTGTCCTACTGTCAAAATCTTTTAGTTCACATATACTGATCAATAAAAGTTTAAGTTAAAGAAAAAAAAAGTCTACGATCAGAAAAATTTCGCGTTTAAAGTTGGCATGCCATGATGAACTGCGTCGCAAGATCAAAGATAGATCTACAAAATAGCAATTGTGTTTTTGTCATATGCTCTTAGTTTTCAGTAAATAGTACCGTGAAATGTCAAATCAGAGTCGCATACCCCCTGAACAATTTTGAAATTTTCACAAAAATTGTCTTATTAAAAACAAACATAATTTATATCTTAGAACTTAAATTTTTATTCAAATTTTAAAGAGATTGTCAATTAATTCATTTTTCTTGAGAATTGTCAATTTAATTCATTTTTCCGGAGAGTTGTAAATTTATATACCGCGTGAGTCTCAAGTTTTTTCGATATCAATAAAACTTTATTTGGAAAGATTTTGCAGAAAAAAACTTTTTGTAGGACAAACAGGTAAAATTTTAACCACAGCAGTCGTTTATGGACGCGTGATTAGGTGAAACTAATTTGTGCCAGACAGATGAGTTTTTATAATATTGACGTAGAAGCTCAAACCTATCGATTGGTTCAAAAGTTTTGGAAATATTTTAACTCATAGGTACTTTCTCACTGGTTATCAAAGATAAAAATGCGTGAGTATTCTGAAAGGGTAAAATGATTAGTGCGCTGCAGAAGCGATCAAAAACACCGTCGAAATTCGCGCCAGATAGAAAACCATACTCGTTGTGTTAGCAAAAACAAAGTTAATCGGGCGTGAACTGATGACGCATCACTAAATAACAAGAGCCAATGGCGAGCTCGAGATTCCATGCAAATCCTCAAAAATAGCATTAAAATGAAAATTTCAAAATACGTTATGTTTAAAATTTTCTTTAATGAAAAATGAGCTATGAAATTTGTATGCAGAAATGTTAAAACTCTAGAAATTCCACTTAAGCGCGCGCTGAGCTTATCTCCCCCAAGATGCCCAAAAATAGCCTCAAAATAAAAATTTTGAAAAACATTATGTTTGAAATTTTCTTTAATGAAAAATGAGCTATGAAATTTAGATGCAGAAATCTTAAAACTTTAGAAGTTCCACTAAAGCGCGCGCTGAGCTTATCTCCCCAAAAATAGCCTCAAAATAAACATTTCAAAATACATTATGTTAAAAATTTTCTTAAATGATAAATAAGCTATAAAATTTGTATGCAGAATTCTTAAAAATTTGGAAATTCCTCTAAAGCGCGCGCTGAGCTTATCTCCCCCAAAATGCCCAAAAATAGCCTTAAAATAGAAATTTCGAAATACATTATGTTTAAAATTTTCTTTAATGAAAATGAGCTATAAAATTTGTATGCAGAAATCTTAAAACTCTAGAAGTTCCACTAAATCGCGCGCTGAGCTTATCTCCCCCAAAATGCCCAAAATTAGCCTCAAAATAAAAATTTCAAAATACATTATGTTAAAAATTTTCTTGAATGAAAAATGAGCTATGAAATTTGTATGCAGAAATCTTGAAACTCTAGAAGTTCCACTAAAGCGCGCGCTGAGCTTATCTTCCCCAAAATGCCCGAAAATAACCTCAAAATAAAAATTTATTTAAGGTGTAATCTCTTCATCAATACCGGAGAAATTGCAATAATAATTTCCCGCATTTTTTATAAATTATTTCCTAGTTTGATTTCAAACTTATAAATATTTGACGTTAAATAGTGCTGAAGGGCAATAAGCAAAATTCAGCTGCTTATTTTAATTAACCGATCATTTCCTTAATTTATTATCCGGCTTAGTTATCGACTCGGGAGAGCAATGTATAGTGAAACACAGCGGGCGTTCACAAGCACAATTCTAGGTCACAAAAAACGAACCATTTTTCAATATCTGATATTTGATGATCAAACTTTTTTTCCACAATAATAATCATAAAATATATTTTTTTTATCATTTTTTAACATAGAACTTGAAACCAAAAATGTGTTTAAACGATTTTTGGTGAGTTTAAGCCGCTGAACGAATATTTTATTAAAGAAATTGTCTCTTTAACAGATTTTTAAAGAAGGTTTTATCAGTTAGTGATAATTATGGATGAATAAAACCAAATCATCTTCATAATTGGTTTACTATTTATATTATATTTTTTAGATATATTTTATACTATTAAACATTTTCGGTCCGCCTCGAATCTCGACGCTGCTCACGCAATTCATAAAAATATCGATTTTGTCACCAAACCCCCCTTTTTGTGTCCGCAAAAAAAATCGACAATCCGCTTTTTTTTTCGACGCGACTTCAGACTCACGCGGTATATTTCTTCAAAAATTGTGAAATTTTTTCAAAATTTTTGTCAATTTTCGAAAATATTCTAAATGTTTTTGAAATTTAAGAAGTTTTCTGGAAATTCTTCATGGTTCAAGAAATTTTTCGAATTTGACACTTTTTCTGCAAATTCAAAACTTTTCTCGAATATTCGAAAACTTTTAAAATTTAATAAAAGAAATTTAAATATTTTCGAAAATTCTAAATATATATGAAAAAACTTCACAAAAAAAGTTTGAAATCTTTCAAAATAATGATTAAATTTTTTTCATTTGAAATATTGTCTCAAAATTTGGAAACTTTTTAGAAAATTTGAAAATTTCAATTGAAAAATTTAATTTTCTTTATAAATATAAAAATTTTCTTTAACCCTCTCACATTCTTTAACTATTCAAAAAAATTTGGGAGCAAAAACGGCGCAGAAATAACATCGTCACAGACCTACAATTCGAATTTGTCACAAGAGTTAGCAATTTTATTTCCAAAAATATTGTAGAAAATTTTATACGATCAGCCGTCGAAAGTTATTATTTCCTATTTTTTTTTTAGGATTTTTGCCAAAATTTCTTAAAAAATCAATTGTGTAAAAACGATACATGATATCAGAATTCTTGGTAAACCAGTTTTTGGGAAAGTATTTTGGGATTCTTTTGACATAAGTTTTTTTTTCTGCATTCTCTATACGAAGAATAATTTTTTCACAAGTGATTTTTATGACACTCGAAATAATGAAAATAGAATATTTTTCAACAAAAAATTTTTTCGAAAGAATTGAACGGCAATTTTACCCAAATAAAGCCGACAAAGACAAATCGATCAAATGTAGAACACAAGGTGGTACTGATTTTGAGTTTTCAGCTGATAAGCAATATTTTTCACATTTCACTGCATGTATTGTGACGCGCAGCGATATGAATAATTGTTTTGTAAGCGATCGAGATATCATATTTCAAATCTTAGACCAGCTATGAATAGCTAGAGTTTCACTTGTGAATTTGTAACTTATATGTCATTGTAAAAAAAGTATGGTTTTTCAAGAAATACAAGGTGAGTGAACCTCTTTTTTCTCTCGCAGTTATCTAGTTAACAAACTTCAAAATTTCAAAATGTTACGTATTATTCACTTAATTCTATCCTTGATCTCAATCAGTGACAAATAAGTGAATAGATATCTTTTCCAGTTTTCTCGTGATCGGCGCTCAAAGTAGTGCCTTTAGGCTTTTGGGTGTGAGGCGAAGTTCTCGTTTCTGAGTGTGAGGCGGTTAAAATTATGTTAATAATCGGAAAATTATCTTAATATTTCGAAATTTTTCCTAAAATATGATTTATAATTAAATCATTTAATAATTAAACAATTAAAGACTGGTACATTCGATCAGAAACTACAGCCTGAGGTTCAGAATTTGGATGAAGTTTTAATCCCGATCTCGAGTTTTTACGAACCCGATCCCTTTTTTTGTTATTATCCCGATCTCGGTCCATAATACTGCCTACAAATACCCTCATGGGTGGTATAATCGTTTTTCAAATTCATGTCAAGTCATTAGAAATAAATGTTTCTTAGAACCCCATAACCGATAAATCTCTAAAACATGATAAGATTGCTAACAACCCACTTTCCAGTTGTCAGGTGAATTTTGTCCAATTTAAACGTAAAATTTTTTTTGCAATATCATTGAATAAAATATGAAAAGTAATAAATCACTCAGAGACAAAATGACGTTTGCCGAGTTTGATACAAACTTGAAACAAGGATCATTAACAAAAATTAGTGAGACGACTACACAACGAAGTTCGGGAACCGTTAGAGTTAAGCAAGGGAATACATTTTAGATTGAATCGGTTAACTTGAGAGATAAATGAAACTTATAAATCTTTCTAAATAAGATTAACACGTTATATTTTCACTTATTCGAGATGTAACGCCGTCAATTTGAGAGTGAAGTAGATTAAAACGTCTAATATGCGTCCACGTATGCGCAAAAAAAACTAATGTTTAAAATTACGTACTGTATTAAAAAAATGATCTTATTTTGCTTCCATATACCTTTATCACACTTTGCTTAGAATGCGTAGCCACGTTGATATTTCTTTGTAATTCTTCAATTAATTTTCCTATTTGGCTACGCATTCTAAGCAAAGTGTGATAAAGGGATATACAAAACGACCTGTGTTAATCAGACAAAAGTCAAATCATATGATTTTTTCTTGAATTTTTCGAAATACTTTTAATTTTGTCAGGAAAAAAAATGAGTTACTTTGAAAACTTTGGCTTATAAATTTAAAGTCCTAAAAGACCTTAATATTCTTGCAATATCCTTTATCACTTTTTGGTTGTAGAAATGGCGTTAGCCACAACGTTAAAAAGAGTAGTGGCTACGCATTCTAACCAAAAAGTGATAAAGGGATATAGCTCAGGAGATGAAAGCTTTTAAAGTTTTCAGAGAGAAAATTTTCAAACGTCATTTCCGGCGGAAGTGACAATCAGTGCGATCAACCCTGACTTGACGCCTATTGACTTAAATATTTATTTTCTGGTGTATTCATAGCTTTCTTGTTCCTACATTCAGCGTGAAACCGATAACAAAACTGCGTATTTGCCAATTTTGCGTTGACCTCTAGCAAAAACACAATCGGGTAGGTTAGATTTGTTCATTAATAAAGATTTCACTGAGAAAATACACAATTAATTCTTGTTGAAAAAATAAGCTTTTTCCTTATTCAAAAATTAAATTTCTGAATTTGTGAAAATAGTAGTTCAAAGTGTAACCGAATTGGCAGTTTAAAAAGTTTATCAAAAATATAAATTTAAATTGAAACACATAAAATTTTAATTTCAGCGAGAATTCTAGAAATGCACAAAAATAATTTAGACATTAAAATTAGATTTAAAAATGTACAATCCTAACATAAGGTTTATGAACTTGAAAAGGCGACTGGATCAGTGAAGCGATCCGAACGGAGCGATTATCTTGATTTTAAAGAACCAGAAGTTCGATCTAAAGAAAAAATGAGCCGAAGATCCAGTTCTAGAGGACAAAACGATGACCTTTTGGTACAATCTGCTGTGAAACTACCAACAAAAAATAGAAGTGAAAATCGCAAACAAGCTTGTGATAAAATGAAAACATTACCATTTTTCATCTAAAAATATGTGTAAAATTTTGCAAAAATTATTAACAGAAATTTAAAATTTTTTGAAAAGTGAAGAATTTTCTATTTATATCTCTTTATAAGCGAAAGTTACGAAAAAGGTTCGAATTATGGAAGCTGCTGAATCTTTCGGGCCTGTTTATGACACAAATAAAGTCAAAAAACCTGAAGTCATTCTCAAAAATGAGAAAAAAGAAAGAAAATCTCGATCATTTCAGTCAATTGAACCCGACAAAAATAATAATAATTTCATGCATGAAAATTTTGCAAATATGAAAAAATTACCCCCGAAGTCCCGAAAGAGTAACAGTGACTTAATGAGTTTTGATACTCTTCCTGACAAAGGTTGTTTTTCGAGTAAAAAAAATATTAAAAACGCTCAAGTTTTCGAGCCGTCCGGCGAAGAGTTTGCACTTTTGAAAAAATTCAGCGAACCTATCAAAATGGAAGCAAAGCGAGTCAAAAAGTTTCAGCCATCGAACGCTATTCTTAGAACAACCTCGTCAGAAAAACTGAAAAATGGAGAAGATTTCAGAAACATATTCGTTCGGGAAAAATATGTAGAAAATCAAATTCTGATGGGAAGTATTCGGTCATCTAGCAAAACAAATTTCATGGACGAACAAATGGAAAGATTAGACCGCATCAAATCTCTTGGAAAAACTAAACAAAAAAAACACCGGTCGAAATCCAAATCCCGAATTGCAACTAACTTAAGATCCGGTTCTGATAGTTCTTTTTCAGTAAGCTTCGACTCAAGTAAGTAAAAAGTGAACTATGGGGTTTTGATTTTGATTTATTCATAAATAATGTATTAACCAACGTGCAAAAAATTATAACTTGTTTACTTTTCCACGCACAAAAGCCATTTGAAATAAATGACAGCAAAATTAAAATTTTTTGTCCAAATATTGAAAAGAAGCGCAAGCGTTCGACATGACATCATGTGTCGAACAATTTTAAAATATTATGAGGTGTTACACAGTAGGTTCGAATGAAGTGAATCACCAAAATGCGAAGAATTAATTTCTCAGCGAAACGCAATGAAATGAAAACTAAAAAAAACTAATTTGGTTAATGTGATATCGAAAATGACGTCATTCGTGACGCCCACAAAGTAATTTGTGATACAAAACTCGACGAAATTCGGTTATTCCAATATTACCACATTTTTAACTAGTTTCGATTTATTATCATTTTCAAGATTAAACATAAATAAACTTAAAAATGTAAAGTAGACTTTTTACAGATCTATGATTTGCAATTATCAAATAAGACTTTTAACCCTAAGAAATAAGAATTTTCAAATAAGTAAAGTTTGTATTTTTAAAAAGTAGGCATTTTTTGTTTTATTAGTGCAATTTGAGGTCAAAAGAGCTTAAAAGCATGGTGATCGAATTGATCATTTAAAGACGGTTTTTGCGTTCTTATAAAAAAACTTCATTTCTTTCACAGCCTTTGCATGCGTCAAGCCATTTCCTACAATTTTGAATCGATTTTTGAAGAACTGAACTTTGGCTTTAACTGGACTTGTGAAGTTTTGAAGATTCGGCAATATAAAGTATTTCAGACAATATTGGCACTGCGATTATTTTAGCTAAAAATCGTTACATTGTGTGGGTTTTTCGGCGATTACGGCAAATTTGGCGATATTGAGCTGGCGATATCGCTTCACCTATAATTAAAGATTTGAAAAGTTAGCCAGGACAAAAAATATTGATAAACTCTGAACTAAAAATTTCATAGGTCCCTTGGTGCGACCAATACTTGAAAATTTCAATAATATTACAAATTCGAATTCCATACCAGAAATGCTCCGGGGGAAAACGATCGATGACATTGCTTTTATATTATCGATGGAACTGAATAGTATGCTTTACATGTTCGACAACTATGAGTATAAGTATGTTACCGGGTTGATTTTCTCAATAAAATAAAACATTTTGAAGCTAGAGATTAGAAATATTTCATCATTTTTTGCTCATAAATTTGTAAATTAACTTTTCCAAAATAACTGGCTTAAAATTTCAGGTATGTCAATTATAACTTTATTAAAGATGTCCTTGTTGTGTTTCAGCGCTTATTCCCACTATAATAATATTATTTAACCATTAAAATTTTGATCAGAAATACTAGTAAAGGAAATTGACTTCAGTGGTAAGATCCATTCATCGCATAAAGTTATTTATCGAAGATGAGCAAAAAAGAATAAACCTGAATTCCGATACTTAAATTACAATTTACCATTTTTTGCGTCTTTTAAAAATTTAATTTTAATTGCGGGCAACTGTACTCGGTTTTTACTTTTTGCTCAAAAATAAATTTGAGGGAGAGGGGAGGCGAGGCCAGGGGAGTTTTTGTGCGAAAGCAGTGATTTACTCGGGGCTAATTTAACCGCATCTGGCTTCAATTAAAGTAAATCATTACCCGGAAAATCCCTGGGAGATGTTGTCGTATACACTCTTGCTTCATGGGGGATTTTGTACACAACAACTCACGATAGGGATTAGTTGTAATTCAGCTCACTAGAGAATTCCGAAATTTTTATTACTTGAATTTCCTTCGAAGCAGGTTGATAGAACCAAAGAGTGGGTAACTTAAAAAGAAAAGTACTGTCCAAGGACAGACAATAATTCTATTTATTGTATTGCGTTGTGAGACATCAATAAATTAATCTTTGGTTTTCTATTAAAGAATAGTATGTATCTTAACGTTTCGGGCAAAAGCCATCATTCAAGCAATGAGATATCTATTTGGTTGAACAGATTTGGGGAAAAGCAGTAATATGGCGCGAAATTCAATTTCTATATTTTTTTAGCAGCGAAATTAACGTTTTTGATCACTTGGGCCTTAGAGGTTAGCCGTATCAAAAGCCGAAGTATTAATATTGAAGAATACCAGACAGAGTCTATAACTTAATACTGGGCTTTGATACGGCTAAGGCCATCTAAGGCCAAGTACAAAAACTAATTTCGCGCTAAAAAAAATAAGATAATTGGATGTTTCGCGCCAAGTAATGTACTGCATTTCCCCAAAATCTGTTCAACCAAAATATATCTCTCAATTCTGAAGATGGCTTTTTGCCGAACACGAGTTTAAATAAATAATATTTTAATAGAAAACAAAAATATCATTTAATTGTTACTAATAGAATTGACTGAATCATCTAAATTGCAATATACGAATTTCACACATGAAAAATATCAAAAGCACCAAGAACTGAAAATTAAAAGCAAGAATATTAAAATTCAGAAACAGCTTCAAGAATCAAGTCGTGATGACAAATTGGTTGTACATAGGCAGTTTGACCAAAAAGTCTTTTACGCCGTTAACTTGAGGTCATTTTGAAGCTTTGGACGAAAACTACTATAAATGAGAGCGGATATATAGGCATAATTAAACGCATAATAAACGAAATCAAATGAAACGCCAATCTCGAAAAACCGTCCACCGCCAAGAAAAAATCGAGGAAATCTACTAAGATTTAACAAAATCTTTTCTCTTGGTGAGCAAGTTTCTCAAGCCGTTTCTACAGCAATAAATTGGACACTTTGAAACAAATACAAGTTCAATTTGTCCATTCGTTCGAAATCCAGATCAAAACTAAACTCTTCCCGTCGATTTCTGATTCGGGATTAATTATCTCATCTTTGTATTTTTATTTATTTGAACTTCTGCAAAAAATATTTTTTGCTAAATTAGTTTCAGATTCAAATTCTGAGTAATTATCTGCTATTGTTTTTTGCCTAATCTCAATTCAAAACGCCGCAATAAACACTTTTTTGCTCCCGCACAAAAACGCCCTCAAAATTATTTTCTAGCGAAAAGTGAAAACCGAGTACAGTTGCATCGTACCCAATTTATGAAGCAAAAAATTGATTTTTGAAAAATAGATGAAACGGATAATAAAAACTTATTTCAGTACATCTGCTCATGCGGCATTCCTCGAGAACAAAATCAACGAAATTCAACAAAAGATTTTATTAACTAGATTGACCTTGAACGATTTTCCTAATTTGGACAATTCTTTACGAAGCCTCCGACGAACTGTTCGACAGTTAGGTTGCATCAAAGATCAAAATCGAAGGTTAATTTTGCGAGATCAAGTGGAAGACTGCTCGGATCAGCTCAGAAGAATTGTAGAATAATTTCATATGTTTATATTTTTGAATAAATTTTATACAAACTTTCTTAATGCCAAAACTGCTACATATTCTCCTTTTATATATATCCTTTTATCACCTTTTGATGAATCTAATAGATGTAGGTTGAGGGAGCCAATCCTAAAACTCCTAAGACCCTTTTTATTCACTCATGAGGCCGCTTTCTCTTCTTTTCAGCCCACATCTATTAGATTAATCAAAAGGTGATAAAGGGATATGACTTAATTCGTCCGAAACCACTTGTAAGAATCATGAAAATTCGATAAATGCCAAATCACTCGATAATCAGCTACAGGGTATGTTAACAGACGACACTTATTTCCTAGAATAAAATAAAATATCTTGAATATTTTAATCAAGCAGAAGATGATACCGTTATTTTAACTCCCGTGAGAACCCGCGGACTAAAAGGTCACTTTTCGCACTTTTAAAGATTTTTTTTTAATCTCAGAACTAAAAAAATCCTACGTCTTAGAATGACCAAACAAAATTCTACAAGATAGGTATAAAACATTGATACCCATTTTTGAGTTTTAAAATTTCTTATTTCAAATCGTCAATTGCAAATAATACTAATTTTTGTTTGATTTTGCGCATGGATAACTTGAGTCAATAAAATGATATTCGAGCTACGCAGCATAGCCTATGCTGAGATCACTGATATTTTCAAAGTTTGATAAGAAACGTTAGAGATCATTTAATTTGGAAAATCTACACTTTTTACTTTTATGACATTAAAAGTAACAATAATTTATTACACATATCATCGAATCGAGAAATTATTCACTTTCTATGAAATAGTTCATTATAGTTAATTTACATCCTGTGAAATATTTCATCAAACTTTATTTGCTTATGTTTTCGTCTATAAAAAGCATATCTATGAAAAATAATTTTTTTTAAAAGAGAAATAATATAAAGTTGAATTCAGTTACATTCATGAATTTTCGACAATTTGGTTATATTCTGTTTTGAAAAGGCTTATATTTTCTCAGGTAGATCAACAACAGCATGTCACATTTTTGCTTGAAATCAAGGTTTTTTGCTCAAGCTCATCTCCGCTTATCAAAAAATTGAAATTCTCAAACATATCAATGTTAAACTGAAGAAGAATGAATTATAAACCTGTGAGAGCCGCAAAGGACTCTGGTTTATTTACCATAAACGGGTGGTTATAGAGTGGGGAAGAATTCAATATTAGACATTATTGATAACAACTATGTCTGATATGTTCTCTCATGACAAAACCAATTTGCATCCTCATCGATCAATAATCGGTGTCAATTAGATCTGAGAAAAACCTTAGATCACAACCAAAAATGTGATATGTTGTGCATATTTTCCTGGATAAAATGAGCATTAATGTTGGGCGGCGACACCCTTGATGGGAACATTAAAAGAGGTTACGGATATTTTTCATGATTAATTAATGATTCACAGTTGTATTGAGAAAATACATTTTTGAACATTTATATATTTTAATTCTACGGCATAAAAGGTCACATTTTCGTTCCCATTTTTTGTTTGTGCAGAATCTCGCCTTCGCCAATCAAAACGTTTAAAATTGGCTAAGCCGTAGGTGCTTGCCAAATTTAAACGTTACCATTGGTGGATATTTGATTTTGCTGAATGTAAGAATAGGAGCAAAAATACGACATCTAGGATGTCACATTCTGTATATTTCTTGACTTTAAGTTTTGTCAGTACGTGCACTTTTATAAATATAAGGTTGATTGTGCAAATATAATAATTTGAACTTAAAGGAGTAAAATTTGCCCAAAATAATTTTAAAAATAATTTAAATGATAATAACACATATGCCGAAAATAGTGCGTTACTGGAGTTTTATTACTGTTAGCAGTTTACTGCCTTAATTTTCTAGAACAAAAGTATTATTATTTGATTTTCATTGAATTTGTTTAGTCAGAAGATAACTCGTATTCAGGTTTCTTAATGGTTATATCATATTACTAATAACATATTACTTATATGTTTATGTACCAAACTTATATATTTTAATAGAATACTGATGAAAACTTGATGCGAAAATTGGATATAAATTTGAAATATCTCAAGGATAATATTCAGTCTAATGTTTTTTTTATAATTATTAAGAAATGCTTGTTTTAAAAATATAACTTTTCAAGTTTTGAGGCTATGGCCGCTACGCTCTTTTTTCTAAATAACTTTTCCTTGAACAATTTCTAGGGAATTTCTTGATAAAATTTCATTTATAAAAATTTGATCCACAAAACTTTCTATTTGAAAATTTTGACAAATCTCATATTTGTATAAAGTTTCCGTTGATAAATTGAAAATGAAAAAATTTACTATAGGAGTATAACGTACCTTATTTGCTACATAAGTAAATTTAAATTTTTATTTTTGAAATTTGTCAAAATTTGTAAAAGAAATTTGATTGATCGCTGTTGTTAATACTCTGATTCATATTTTCTGCAATTTGAATACGACTTTTTAGTGTTTTTTTAGTTTGAAGGCCGCAACCCTTCCTTATTGTTCAAAAAATAAGTAAAATTCACTTTATCAAAATTTGCGCAATTGATGAGTTAATGCAACTATCGAACTCGATTTATTTGATTTGATCCGTCAAAAAAAAATTATTTCGAGTTGCTTAATTTTTGTTCACCTTTAAATGATGTTTTAACAAAGCAGACTTATAATGTGAAAAATGTTCCACGCTCCAGATCTTCAAGAAAATTAAAGAGCAGAAAGATAACGACCAAGAGAACAAAAAATCGAACTTGCCTCCGAAAACCAACTATTTAGAAAACTTATCTTCATGATAAAATTAACTTCAAACTGCTCAGAGTGAGAGTACAAATAATAAAACTAGACAATTTTTAGATCATAGAGAAACGAAAAATGGAGATCATCTGTGCTGGTTATCCTAAAACAGCTTCAAAATCATGCTCAGCTGCGCTCAGACATTTCGATATCAAAGTAGCTGATTATTTGGACACTGCGCAACACATGAGGTACTTAAGAGAGTGGTCGTCGCTAAATAAGGCATATGACAAAATTGTCTTCAATTTCATTTAAAGGGGGTATATCTGTCTAATTAAGGGGGTTGTGGGTGTAGAATGTTGGAATTGCTGGGGAAATAGCCCTCTCCTGAAGCTAGACTGGAAGGGTCGATAACGGGCAGATAAGAATAAATGAGAATACATATACTAGAGACTGAAACCTTTTTCATCAACTGCAAGTAATTTTTTTTATTTTGATAAAGGGTGGCTCACCAGTGCCGTAATAAAAAACCAGTAAAAATATGTTCTCAATTCACAAAAATTGTTAATTCTCGGTCAATTTTGCTTGAAATTGAATCAAACAATAATGTTTTGTCAAAGTACTACGTCTTCGAAGAGTAACTGAGCTGTCCGGTTTCAAAAAAGATCTCCTTCGGTTTTTAGGTGGTAAAAATGAAATTCAGAAAATCTGTTTAATCTTTGTCAATTTTATTTCACATTAAATAAAACCGATCATTTATGAAACGTATGATAATTTTCGGATATAATATGCCGAGCTCGTTGAAAAAATTATTCTCTGTTGGTTTGATGCGTTAAAAAACAGATTCATTCTTTATAATTTCTATACGCCTGGTAAAGTTCCGAGCATGGCCGAGAAGAAAACTCAACGCCGACGCTAAACGAGAGTAGCCGAGTGCGTTGGTGAGAATATTTAGAGTCACGTTATCCAATCAGAGCGTTATCTTTTCAGATTTATTTTCTTTCGCTACAATTCAAGAATATACCATCAATTTTCTTCAATCCTTGCTTTATTTACACCTACAACCCCTTAAATAAAGCCTCATATGCATTTAAAATGCTTCAAATTGATTCGGGGTGTTAACAAAAAGTACTACCAACCAAAGCATCACCAATTTTTTTTTCGAAATTTTCGGTTTTTTTTCTAAGTATTTTTTGAAAAATAAAGTTATAAAATAACGTTTGCTTTAATTTGACCACTAAAACGTCAAATTATCGTCTTGACGTAACCCAACTTTCTCGTCAGTGTTTCACTGTTTTTTTTGATTAAGGGGATTGTGGGTGCAGTAATTATTTTCGACCACGGTCGCAAATTCGGTATTTTTTAAATTGCACCTGACCATTCAGCACCTCAGGAACCGTTTCTAATTAAAAGAACACCAAATTATTTCTGGATATTTTTTTCTAGAACATTGAAATCGCTTGCTGACTGAAATGCCCGAATAGTGACAGATGATCAAAAACAAAATAACCCATTAGTGATCAATTTTCACGGAGATTCAACCAAAATAAAATGGGAAACTTTTGACCAATATTCTAAAAAAATTTCAAAACAATTTCATTTCGGACTTGCATAAAACTGGAAAATGATTCTAGATATGGTATCATTTCAGAATACAAAAAAATCAACTCGCAAGAAAAAGTTACTCTAAATGAAAGTATTTCAATATGATAATTGTTCAGATTTTTGCGCCTTTTCAATATTTCAATTTTTAGCCTGATCAATGTAATAATGGCGCGCATTAAATCAGCATGAAATAGNAACGTTATTTTGTACTTAATTTTGCAAAATACTCAGATAAAAATCGAAAAAAATCAAAAATTTCGAAATTTTTTTCGTTCTTAATTAGGTTATTTTGTGCTTTTAAAACATAAACGATTGATTTGGTGCATTTTTATGAAATTATAACTGCAGTAAATGTTGGAACCACCATACCCTCAAGGGGATTGTGGGTGCAGTAGTTATTTTGGAACACGGTCGCAAATTCGGTATTTTTTCAATTGCACCTGACCATCCAGCACCTCAGGAATCGTATGCAATTAAAAACAAAACAAAAAATATTTCTGGATATTTTTTTCTAGAACATCGAAATCGCTTGCTAACTGAAATGTCCGAATAATGACAGATGATCAAAAACTAAATAACCCATTAGTGATCAATTTTCACGGAGATTCAAACCAAAATAAAATTGGAATCTTTTGACCAATATTCTAGAAAATTTCCAAAGAATATGATTTCGGACTTGCATGAAACTGGAAAATAATTCTAAATATGGTATCATTTCAGAATACAAAAAAATCAACTCGCAAAAAAAAGTCACTTTAAATGAAAGTATTTCAATATGATAGTTGTTCAGATTTTTTCGCCTTTTCAATATTTTTATTTTTAGCAAATCAATGTAATAATGACGCGCATTAAGTCAACATGAAATAGTGATTGCGAGAAATATCAAAAAAAATTATTGAAATTTCCTTGGTTCAAAAGTTTAATAAGATAATAGAGAAGGATTTATGAAAAAAAGAAAAGAAATCGCATGTACCGTTCGTGAGGTATATTTTTTTTGTAAACTAATCCACATTTTGCCTATATTTAACTTTATCAAGGAATTTTCAAAATTAATTTTCGGCGAATTAAGATGAATTTATAAAATATTCTTGGTTGCAATTGTAGAGAATTTTTTTCTGACCAATAATATCGGCATTATGTGATTTTTGGATACGTGGATTTGACGGTATACTTCAATTGAAAGAAATACCAGCAATAAGGTTGTATGCATTTAAAGGTTGATGTGATGATATTTTATAAAAATGAATCAATTTTCGACTTCTCAAGGTAACGGACTACAATATACAATTGGAAAAATAAACGTTTATTTAATTCTCACAAAAGATATTTGAGTTTTAAAAAGGGCTTATTTTTCCCCAGCGAATTGCTGGAAGCACCCACAATCCCCTTAAGCGCATAGAATACTCAAAAACGTTGCTGCTAAATTTATGTCATTTTACGTTGATCTCTCATGATCAAAGGTACTGCGCATGGTGCTTCATTATCAGAAGTGCATGTCAATCGCCTAGAAAATATTAGAAAGTTTAATTTCCTTCAATACAGAAGATGTTGTTTTTTAAATATTCTATTACTTGTCAGTTTATCACAGAGAATTCATTTTTGTCATATTTATATTAATATTTCTGTGAAACGCAAATTTTTGATGAAAATTCAGAAATAAATCTAACGTTGGAATATTGATTTTTTTTATTAGTCACGATAAATTAATAAGACCGGATTTAACCAGAAAGAATAATCTATTATTTAATTAATTAATTAATCCAACACAGATACTACATTCAAGCATGCAAATTAACATGTAGAACCGGCTTGATTGTTGATTTGCTTTAAACTGCGGAAAACTCAGAGCATTATTGGTTCACGACCAAGATATCAACTCTAATCAAAAAATATTCGAATTTGTTTACAGTTTGACAGGAAACATTTAATTCATTTTTTTATACTAAATTTCGATCTTCGACGTAATAATGAAATTGTACATTGCGCAAATATGTTTTTTATCGTTACGATAGAAAGCATATCCCATACAATTTGGCTCTGCATGACAGTAAAAACGACACACTTTACGCACTGCTGTATCATATTCATTATCTAATGGCGTATTTTCTTGCTCAGTCTGATCTTCGGATATCGTTTTGAGGGTTAATTTGAAATGATCATTTTTTGTGGTTTTCATGACATGGTCAGCATTCACCAAATTCGTATCTGACATCGGATCATAATATAATTTTTCACTGCGTCGAGTTTGATTAGAGTTTCTGGAAATTGCAAAATTTTGATTGGAGGTCAAACATTGTGAGTGCACATAATTCTCTGAAAAAATATTATGTCGAAAATGCGATTATTAGTTAAATATAATTTTGTGCCATTTTAAATTATTTTAGAGTAAAAGCATTCACCCGTGTGAGCACAGCCTTTATATAGGCTTTTGCATATTTAAAAATCATCTAAAATGCAAAAAAAACATCGTAGAATTGTCTCGTTCGAAGACATTATTAAGAATTTTGCAAGGATGTCAAAAAAATAACTTATTTTTTTTGGAAATTTTCTTCAAATATTACGGAGGGTTTATTTTTTGAGATTTTTTTCAATCTTTTACTTCTCAAAAAAATTAAATTCGACCTATTGCGTCAATTGAAATTTGAAAACAGCCAGTTTTTAGTAAAGTGTTTTGTCCATGATTGACACTAAAAACAAAGATTAATTGGTAAACAGGAACAGATATTTTTTNTCCTTGGTTCAAAAGTTTAATAAGATAATAGAGAAGGATTTATGAAAAAGAGAAAATAAATCCCATGTACCGTTCGTGAGGTTTACTTTTTTTAGTGAAATAATCTACATTTCGCCTATATTTAACCATAGCAAGGAATTTTCAGAAATATTTTTCGGCGAATTAAGATGAATTAATAAAATATTTTTGGTTGCAATTGTAGAGAATTTTTTTTGACCAATAATATCGGCATTATGTGATTTTTGGATACGTGGATATGACGGTATACTTTAATGGAAAGAAATACCAGCAATCAGGTTTTATGCATTTAAAGGTTGATGTGATCATATTTTCTGAAAATGAATCAATTTTTGACTTCTCAAGGTTACGGACTACAGTAAACAATTGGAAAAATAAACGTTCACTCAATTCTCACAAAAGATATTTGAGTTTTAAAAAGAGCTTATTTTCCCCCTGCAAATTGCTGGAAGCATCCACAATCCCCTTAAGGATCTGGGCGACGATAATTGAGCTCTTTTTTACACATTTTCAAGTCAAGTTTCTAAGAAACCTGGCGTCAGAAATAACTAATTGTTCTTCCAAATACGTAGTACAACTCTTGTGGAGGTTGTCAGTACTATTCAACTCATCTGATACTTCCACCTACGCTCAGATAATTGTTTTTAGTAGGCGTCCCTAAAAGCACTATAAAGCCTACTCCTCTCATCACTTTTCATTGATATTTGCAATTTAGAATGAAGATATTGATACTCATCACCAAATGGTAGCCTTTTTTCAAATTTTGCATCTAGTGGTCAAAACAGCTTATTTAGGAGCCTCGCGCAAAAGCCTATTCCTCCTTGAAAATGTTTAGAATTTTTTAAATTTTTGCTTCGAATTCACCGCTGATGCTAAATTAAGGTTAAATGGTAGCCTTTTTTCGATTTTTTTCCAAAATCTCAGGAACGACTTGTGAATTTCAAGTTTTTGTTGAAATTCTGAACTATTAATTTTCTAAAACCTACTTTTTTTGGAAAAAATTCAAAATTCAGAAAAAATCATGATAGTTAAAAAACTCAATGACAAATTCTCTACAAAATATGGGCAATCAAAAAAGTTATCTGAGAAATCTCAATTATTGTCACCCTTAATTTAAGATTTAATTTCAACCCCCGAAAAGCCGACTTTTCTCTAAAAAAATCTCAAAACCAAAAAAATCTTCGAAGTTAAAAACCTTTGCAGAACAATTACTACAACATATGTGTATCAAAAAGTATTATACGTGAAGCTGAGATATCGTCGCCCACATATTTAAGGGGTACTTCTCGTGGGAAATGCCGTTTTCATAGTTTCTGAGGGCAAATATCTGGGAAACTATATATTGTGAATCACAATTTGTGATACTTAATTGTTTAGCCTGGTAAATTAATTGAACCTAAATCTCACATCTTTAATTATAATCAAGTATCACTGATTGCTCGACCAATCGGAAACGAGCGTCAGAGTAGAGTCATATGTTGTAGAAAAAAGCCTATTTTTTCGTGAGTTTTGGGGGTAGAAAATAATATAGAAAGTTCAATATACAGTTGTAGTAAATACATAAACAGTTACAAATTATATTATTTACTAAAAACCCTAAAAGTTGGGCATGAAATCAATAGAAGGATAAATTTTAATATCCCGCTCGATTATTTCCCGTTTGGCCAAAAACAACAGTAATTCTGTTTAATACTGTGGGGAAAAAATTGAAATGTAATTTTGAAAGTCTAGAGTTTTTGAGATTTTCTATAAGGGGTGACTCTAACAGATAACTGACATGAACTTCTCAAAAAAGGGTAACTCTAACAGATAAAAGGTAACTCCAATAGGGGTAACTCTAACAGACTAACTACTGTATATTATAAACCTCCTTAACCTCCACCTGCACGAGATGTCTTACCCCCCCCCCACCTGCACGACAGTGTTTCAGAACACACACATAGTTAGGGAGCGCACCGGTAAAACTGACGAGAGAACTACAGTAGTTGATACAAATTATTTGACCTCACGGGGGTTGTTGACCCAGAAAAAAACGATTGCGGGCACAAAAAAATGTTTTTGGCCATCTAGTGGTCAGAAACTAACTTTTTAAAACGCCCATTAAGAGCACTAACTGCGATTTTGAGCATACAAAACAACATTTACTTGATTTTTCAGAATCAGGGCCGTTGTCACAATAAAATTTGCTACCTTGTAGATCGATATCTTGTTCCAGTACTGTTTTAACTGCATTTAACAAAAAATGCGTCCAAATAATGCATTTCCGGTCTGATGAGAAATTTCTAGAACTCACCAAAATTCTTGAAATTAAAAATAAGGGGAATTATTGGGGGTCTGTTCCG
>SCLH01000173.1:304810-315065 GCA_004367855.1 Oikopleura vanhoeffeni
AGATTTCAGGAAAATTTTAAGTAATTTTAAAATTATTTCGGCACTTAATTGAAGAACGTAAATTACGTTTTCGTTACGTAATCTTCAAAGCGAAAATGTTTTTTATCTTTTGTTAACGAAATTGTTAAAAATTTCATGCTTGTTCTATGGTTGTGGGGATATTTAGAACAAAATATGATATAAAAGGTCTGNTATAGAGTTGGTGAAAAGACCCCGGGTTTCTAGCATCTATAAGAGGATGATGTTTGGGCATGGTTATAAACTTGTTTTCTGATTTATTCAATAAGACAAAATCTCAAAAGTAAAAACTGAGTGTGACGGTTTCAAGAAATTTTGAAGGTCAAAAATTGATACTGATGCCAATTGAACCTTTAACCCGTGTATCCTAGAAATTTTAAAACAACCCTGAACATATCAATTTATGACTCATGTTTAAGCTCGAAAAATATCACATATATTTTTTTACGTGGCTTGAAATATGTGAAAACTGATTATATAAGAATTTTTTTGGAAACATATGGATTATGGGCCCTCAGTTAACAGATTGTGACTATTTCAATGAAACAAACAACGCGGGATATAAGCACCCAATCAAAACCCTAGATTGCAGAATTTATCGATTTCATTGGTCAGATTTGGACAGATCAACCGATCAAATACTCAGATTCATCATTTCGTAAATAGTCACAATCTGTCAGTTAAGGGCCCTTAGTCCACATTTCTGAAGTTCAAAAAATCATTTGAGTTTTTCGAGTTTCTCAATGTCGAAATAATAAAAACCCTATAATTCACAAACCAAACAAATTTCAAATGATAATTGTTATACCGAAAGATGGAGAATTTCAAAAAAATTTAATTATTACTACTTTTTAAAAAATTTGTGTGTATTTCATTTTCAAAGTGTGCGCGCTGAATTATAAGCAGTGCTAATTGACACTGTTTGAGTACACGGGTAAAAGAGATTTGAAATAAATTTAATTAACAAAAAAATCTAAAATTTGAAATTTCAAATCGTCTTTGAATTTATTAATATAAACCCCTGAAATTTTAACAAATTATAATCTATCAAGGGTCGACCAATTCGACAAAAGCAATAGCTTATTTAATGTCTCCGCCAAGACGAACTCCTGGACAACACGTGGCATCGAAAGCATGATTGGCTATTTATGCATTAATGCAAGTTGGGTGTCCCAGGTCAAAATTTGAACTTTTAAATCCCAAATTTTTCAGAAATTTCCACAAATTTTACTTTTTTAGGTTCGCCTATGACATTTTTATGAATTTTTCGTCTTTTTTTTGTATTCCACCTGATCGATACTTCTCTTGCTATGAGTTTTCTTTAAAAGTTGTTAACTTTCAGAATTGCAGACTATTTTCGGACCCGTAGTGACTCCCGGTCACGCATAACCAGAGGTTTCAAATCCAGCGTTTAATCGAAGATTAATTATTAACATATATGTTTTCTTTAGTAATAATGTAATTCGAATAATTTACTAAAATCTTATAAAAAAAATTTGTTAAAAAAAGTAATAAAAAGGCATCAAATGTGCCTTGGACAGCCCAAATGTAAGAACTGCGTTTTGCATTGAACATGGGATCGAAATGCCAAGTTACGGTATGTTGGACTTTTATCGTGATTTATATAAAGCCTCATTTCAAAATATTGTCAAAATTACAAATATTCAAATTATGTTCAACAAATCTGATCTTGATAAACGTGTCAGATGTCAAATAACAGATTGCCCACAAAAGACAAACAAACGTTGCCAAAATGAACATTGCCTCAAAGTTTTTTGCAATTTTCATTCCACAAGGAAAAGTTAATTTTGTCGAAATTTAACTTCCAAAAAATATTCATTCCTTGATACAGATTTCTGTAGCGGATTCTTTAAAATCATGCAAATTTGCCATCAATATGCCCTATTCACACTTTTGTAAATATCCCGGCCCTACTACTTAAAAACACTAAACGTTTCTTAATCAGGGCCGGGATATTCACAAAAGTGTGAATATGGGATATAATGTTTTTTAACAATTATGAAAAAAATTGAATTAATTAATTAATTGAGATAAAATTTGGCAAAAATAAAAAATAAGCAATAAAATCGATACCTATTTTTTACTTATGACAATACATAAAATCACCATTTCGTCAATATAGACTTTTTGACTTATTTATTCACCCAAATTGATTGTAAATTTTGTTTGAAATAATCATTTTTAACTAGAACAGAATTTGCGGCGAATGCGCAAGAAATTCCAATATAAATTACATGGATATTGATTCATCTTCATCGTCAACGAACAGACAAAAATATGATTTTCCGATGTGTAAGAAACGCTCAGTTCATGTATGTGCTTCGAAACTGTGCAATCGGATAATGTGTGGTTCGCATGAGGCACGAATTTGCCACGATTGCCGATCAGCACCACATACACTGAATGGAACCACGTCAATTTGCTTAAAACAACACAGTTCTAAAAAATTCTGATAATTTTCAAAATAATCAAACAAATAGCAACAATTGATCTGGAATAATTTATTCTAAAAATGAAAATTTGTCCAGTATACGAAAAACTCTGCAGCCATATTAAAAACATAATAATTTACTATGGTTAACTGAAAGTTAAAAATTGTAAATGTTTCGTCACCAAGCTGAAAACATTTTTGCTTTAAATATTTTGTCTAGATTAGAAAACCAAAAATATCATTAAAATTATATTAATTCAAAAGTGTCCTAAATTCAAAGTGGCTAATGTGTCCAGAGCGTCCCTAAAAATCTAAAAATGGCGTAGATGTCAAGAAGCGTCCCTAAAAACTTAAAATGGCGTAGATCCAGGAGCGGTCCCTAAAACAGTACTAGACGCCTAAAATAAAAAGGCGTAAGATGTCCAAAGCGTCCCAAACATAAACCTGCCTCTTCAAAGATTTACGTTTCTTCGAGAACATCGTGCGTGATGTCCCCTGAGCGTTCTTTATCAATAGCTTCAAAGACCAATAAAAAATAATAAAACATCTGGGCAGGAATCAAACCAATCTCAAAAAAATGAAGACAAACATTCATTTAAGTTTGCAAAAAGTCGAAAAAGTGCATTGCGGACTTTTTTTTTCGATTTTCTCTCAGATTGTCATTTGAGCTATTAAGAACATCGAATTATCCGTATTCCCGAAAAGTCGAACAAGAAAGGCTACACTCTTTCCTTGATATTTTATGTGTGCTTTCATACGTGCTAATATCCTATGACTCTGAGGCATGTCATTCTTCATTCGCTCGTAGGCATGAAGACTGATTTCAAAAAAAATCTCTTTTCGCCTTATGTTTCGAATTTTAGGTGAACAATTGTTTAGAAATTACTTTGCCGAATTGCATCTCTTTCAAAGTGATTGTCATTTCTGAAGATAGTTAAGAGCTGGTTGCTCTAACAAACTCACACTCTCATTTTGAAGAGTGCAAACAAAGAGAACTTTAAGATAAAGCGAGACCAATTAACTGATGAATGTAGAATCGGCGGCCCAAAATAAGGCTGCATAATAAAATATTTGGTCAATAATCACACACACGTGATAAACGTTATGAAATCGCCTAATCTCGAGAAAAACCTGCGTTTGGACATATCCAAAGCAAATACCGTATTTGGGAATCTAACAAATGCCTGTAAACCAAAAAAAATTATTCAATAATATTCTAGGGCAAATTTGGCTAACCCATGGCACAGAAATTCCATTAACAAGTCTTCCTAGAGCAGCAACCCTCATTCTGCAGATCAAAACAAAACCCATCTGCGCCCCAAAACGTGGGCGCAACGCATGTCATTCAACAACCACAACATTCAATCCAAAATAAATGATAATAATCGGGTCGGCCCCCCCCGCCAAGAAAGGAGACATACATAAAATTGATCAAAAACACAATCATGGTGACACGTAGAATAATAAGGCCTAATCTCGGGAGAAAACCTGCGTCTGGACAAATCCAAGCAAATACCGGAATTTTGACTCTAACAAAATTGCCTGTAAACCAAACAAAAGTCAAAAAATTTAGGCAAATTGGCGTACCGCGGGACTGACAAGACCCAACTAAAGTCGCAGACCAGCACCCCGTTCCAAACTATTGAGACTCATAGTTGCCCAAATAAAAAAAAAAGTTAATTTGATTTAGGAAAAATGCGATGATCGATTGCCCTCAAAATTCGGGTGCCACCACAATGTAAACATCAGCAAAATTTAAGCCAATTATGAAACCAAAGCACCGAACTAATTTACAACTGAAATCGTAAAAAAGGCGAGGACTTCGACATAAATGTTGCAGAATTACGCACTGAAAGCCAATCTAATAATGAACTTAATCAATCTCTAAAACCAAATATGCTTAAAACACAATTGCATGGATAAATGATTATTTAAAGACAGTATCGATAGCTGACACACGACTTCAATGAGTTTCCCTAAAAAAACATTACGGCCCAAACATTTAAAATCGAGAAAAAATTCAAAACAAAAATTTTGAATAACAATTTAAATTAATAACTTGACTAAGAAAATCAAAAAGGTAAAGTTCGCATACAAAGACGAAAGGTCCAATCACGCTAAAACGTTTGAAAAATAGCGACGTAACTAGGTCTCATCATCAAAACAAGACCGTGAAATGGGGCCCTTTAACAATTGTGATTTTTGTCTAAAAAAAAATGAACATCAATCATATATAGACGTCCCCTATGAAATGTGTTAAATTGAGAAAATGGCTTTTATCTGAATACATGTAGGCACTCACTAATACCTGAAAAAAAAATAATGTCAATCCGCACGCTTGAAAATCAAATAATGCACAGTCATGATAAAAACAGCTCATATGAATTCTTACACTCCTGATTAAGAAATGACCTAAAAGTAATATAATAATTTATCCACGAAATTCAACTCATTCATTCTTTAATTGAAAACTTGTCAACAAGACGAATCGCTCAGACCTCACCTACGAAATTTGCGCAACACTTCGCACAAAAAAGACCAATTTAAGTGACAAAAATACTCATGACTTCGAAAAACCTCCTAGTTCATCAGCGAAAGGGTTTACTCCGACTCTGCATCACAAAAGCCGAGCAGTTCTGAGATAAAGATTATAAAATTTTTGAAAATTTAACACCAGACCAAAGATCAAAAATACCTCCGAAAATGAGAGAAACGAATCGGAGTAACAAAATCTGAGAAAATCAAAAAGCATTTACGAGATAGCCCCTAAAAAATCATATAACTCCTGACATTCTAAACTGCCTGTAGTGATAATCAAAAATTGTTTTACTCGAGTCACAAAGGTATTGGAGCAAAAAGCTATCTCTTAGAAAAAAATTTTCGACATGGAAAATAAAAACTAGACTTTATATGATAACAACACAGAAATAGTGCACCCAAATGTTTACAAAATTAACTGCTTGCACAAACAAAAAACCCAATCTCAGTGTAAAATAACTGCGAGAAATAACGTCAAAATATTAAAAAACAGAAATCAATAATTATACCACTCACAAACCTACCCGTGATTTGACCATGAAAACTGGTCATACAAAAAATTGATGACCCGGTCGAAATTGCCCGTGTCCCAATCTCGTAATTTCATAAATATCAATCTAGCAAATGTAACGAATTCGAACACCGCTCGGATAAACACCACGCCCGTGTTTTAATAGCTTCATAAAACATTGATATATGCAATTAACCCCGCGGCTCAAAAAATTATTAGGCGAAACCAGAATCTAAAACAGCAACGGCTAATAAGGCAAAGAAGAACTTTCTAGATACATTGAGCAGATAAAAGTCCGAATTTTCACTAAATTAAAGTTTAAACATGAAAAAATTAAATGTTTTTTCACATAGTCAACACGACCCAATAATAATTTCAAATAAATAATAAATCGAAACCTACAGGTGATGTTTAACAATTGAAAAAATCCTTAAATCAAAAATTCAGACATTATTTGTGGTGATAACACTTCACTTCTTGCCAAGGTTAAAACAAAAACAGCATTAAAAAAATTAAATAATTGCAGCCTGGCAAAAAATTATCACATCAACTACTTACAGTAATTCTAAAAAAAGTAAAATAAAATGTAACGAAAGTGTTGGATGGCGTAATTACAAAAAATATCATTGAATGTTTTTTCATCTCAACCTGAAGACACCATATCACGGACGTCATTTAGGGCAAAAAGGAATCATTAATTTGATACACAATTGCTCAAATTTGAAACCAAATTCAAGAACAAACGCAAGCCAAGGCGAAATCATAAGTAGTATGCCTGTTGGACCATTAAAAGGTCCTGAAAATGAAAGTTTCAGACCTAGAAAAAATACAAAGTAGCCAAACTAGAAAGTCTATACACATCTTGAGCCGAAAAGTATAAACCAAATGGGTTCGAACCAGTATTAAGTACAAAACCATTACGCGGTAATGAAATTTTGGGCAAGAAGCGTCACCCGACATAAAAAAAATTGCAATTAAAACGGTATTGGAACAAAAAAATTGTGAGACAACATGAGAATTGATCGGAAAATATTTTAGAAACAACAACTATGCACTTGATAGAACAATTCAAGTAACAAAAAACAAACAATCTATCCAAACTTGAAATGCCCGCTCACGGCGATGAATGCGGACGTTGAGATTCAGGAAAAAATCACCTGAAGATCGCGATAATTTTTCAGACAAAAACGTTAAAAAACGAACGGCAAGATTTCACTAAAAAAAGTGCATGGAGGGAAGATAAACGAACCTCCTTAGAGCAGCCCCAGGTGACAACACTTCAAGGGAAAATTGAAATCAACCAAACATTTAGCTAATCTCAGTGACAGACAGATACGCGAATAGTAACTCAAGTCTGATGGAATTGATGATTTTGAAAGTACAGAGTTACTCCGACCTAAGAAGGCAAAAAACCAAATAAAGGTATAGACATTCCCAAGTCGTGCCATAAGAAGTAGTGAAAAAAATGCCTTCACACAACTTCCATTTTTCCTTAACAAAATGAAATCTAAATGACAACAACAGGTTCAGATCGGCTCATTCAGGTAGTAGCGACGCTCAATTGAGAATAATATACGTAAATGAAATTAACAAAAAATTCATATAGTGCGCTACTTAATCGATGCGCTAACGCATCGGGTCACTGCTCAGCATCATTCTGACTTAAAAAACTTGCAAGCAAACAACTTCAAAGTGAAACATTTATCAATCGACTTTTATTCTCAAAAAGACGACAAAAGAAGTTCCATACCTCTTTGCCCTGCTCGGGGTCCCAAGTTGGGTACTGGGGACCGTCTGTCAAGAGGTTAAATGAAACATTAAGGTAAAAGAAAAAATTAAAAAATACGAACATGATATGCGACGACCATAGGGTTAATCATAAACGTGAATCTGAGAAGTTACAAAACTAGTACTAAGTTGAAAGCAATGATGAGCTTTCGAAAAAACACATACAATCCCAAAAAAAACTCTAGTTCAAAATTGGTAACTGGTAAATAATTGAAATTACGAGACCAAATACGCCCGTGATTAAATTTTATACCTGATAAAATTTAGGTAATGTTGAAACCTGGTGATATAACAGTGAACCCCAGCTTCAATCATATATAAAAAAAATGAGCGGCACATAGTGCTTTGCCATCGTGACACGGAAACCGAAAACAACTAATAAATGTATAACTCTGCCTGTCGGATTTTCACATGGGCTTAATGTCAGGCATTCTAGATAAAAAGGTAACTCACTTTTCAGAAGAATACTGTAACTTTAAAAGTCATTACCTCATAAACTCACAAAAACTGCAAACCAATCACAGCAGATTACTGATGCGTACATGCAAATTTTTTCTAATACACAAACGCATATTTAGGACTAATCCGTAAATTGTATTTACAGAAGCAAACCACCCCCAACTTTATAAGAACCAAAGAATCTACAATCAGTAGGCAATTACGAACCATACGGGATATATGAAGACAAAATTTAACAGCACAGATTCAAACGACTAACTTTTACCAAAATTGGAAAAAATGAGTTTTAGAAAAATCCGCGGCAATTAATAGAACTTTATGGCTTTAAACATGTATGACCAAACAGGCAAACCAATACCCGAAATCTCTATACAAATTTAAAAACAGTAAAAAATTGCCAATGTTCCAAAGGCGCACAACATTACCATAGAAAATCAGTTGGCACATATCGTTCAAAAATGAACAAAAAATCATTTAACACGATGTTCAACACCTATCAACAACAACGCACTTTGTAAAAAATGTGATAAAAGATGAAACAGAAAAGACAATTAAACTAAACGCGGAAGCACGAATCCTCCAAAGCTCTCTTTAATGGCCAACAAAAGTTTGTGTAAAATCAGTAAAGATTTTAAACAAAATAATTGCCCTATCCGGCAACTCAATTATTTGATAAAAAGGCTATCGCCCGATAATCGACAAATCCGAAGTCATAATTACAAATATAAAACTTTAAAAAGCCATTACAAACAAAAAAATGTATTTTATATCAATTTTTTTCGTTTTTTCATGTTGCATCCTCTATTTCAAGTGTATTTATAAAAAAATTGTTGTTAGTAACGTGAACGCAGTTAAGGGTTCTGCCTCGAAGGGAATTTTTCGCCCTAAAATATATATATTTTATTAATGAAATAAATAGATAATTAAACAAGAAGCATTTTTAAGTCAAGGAGAAAATCGAAAACACATTGAATCCAAAAATGATTCTTAGTGAAACTTGTTACCACCTAAAATCAATTTGGGTACTTTTAATGTCCCAGAGCTAATAAAACCACGACCATACCCTCTCTAACTAGACGAAATTGAGCAAAGACTCAGATTCAAAAATATAACGGATATTTCTGTTCTCAAGGCAATATTAATTATATTATGTTCATCAAAACAAACTTAAGACAGTCCGATCCATTAGTGAAATGATCATCACTCTGACACAACAGAAACAAAAATGCAAACTCAAATACAAAAAAGATGAGGATGACGACAAAACATATTAATAAGTTCCGCAACCAAATTAGAACTTGAAACGCAAAAAAGCCTAAACTGAATACTCCATAGTACGACGAATCTAAAACCACACCTTTTCGCTGGTAAAATGTATTTGAAGTGTCGAAAATACCGTCATTGAATACCGGAGTACAATCAAACAGTTCACTCAAAATCTCCGAAAACCAAAAAAATACAGAGCCAGTAAAAATGACTGTTCTCTGAAAATCCTGTTAAATTCTAGAAAGTGAAAAATCACACATTTTTCATGAAGTATCAAACTATCTATGTACCCTCTCTTTAAATAAAAGCATTGGAAAATCGAAAAAGAAATTATGAAAAAATATAACAATTGTTTGTGCTGAAATAAAGCCGACAGAAGTTTAAGTACGGTTATAGCTTCACGTCAAAAATTTATACGAATTCATTGAGGACTTGAAAAAACTCAAAGTATAAACATAGAATAATAAGAAAATTACAAACACAGAAATGCTGACAAGGCGGCGCTGAGAATCGCACATATAGAAATCACTTAAACCATAATCGAAGCAATTAATCAAGTTTTGAAATAATATTAGTTCCGAGAACATAATCTCCAAGAAAAATCAGGAGGAAAGAACAAATTTAAAATGTTCGTGATTATTTTCTTGATCTTAGGAATTACAATGACAGACGTTCCTAAACGATTCGGAAACAACTAATTAGTGTTATTCCAATAAAATAACGGGGTACGCCGGACCGATAATTATAAACTCCAAAAAATTCTTAAAAACAAACTTTTACAATGCCAGAGCTGATAAAAATGGTCAAAAAATTTTGAATATTTACGGTTGTGTATTTGAATAAATCTAAACAGGGCGCGATTTTTCTATCTTAGAACCATAGAGAAATCGCCTCAGAGATCCTATCAACGAAATCCCCGGAGATCAAGTTCAAAAAATCATCAAATTGATTGTTTTGTTTCGACCATCTACTGCGAACTAATTTCAGCATTTGATTTTTTCAACATATTCAAATATAACGAATAAACCCACATTTATAACATTGCGACACGACCTCGCTTTATCACGCAAAATTATAGCTTCGTCAGTCTAATACTCCTATTGACTGATAGAACAGTGACAACAATTCCTTATATAGAAAAGTCTTTGCAAACTCCAATTTGATACACCGCTACTGTGAACTTTGACGACAAAGATACATATAAGTGACGTGCAATATCCGCA
>SCLH01000174.1:2441-15523 GCA_004367855.1 Oikopleura vanhoeffeni
CGCTGAATTTTGCCTCAAAATTTTACGCAAAATGTTTAATCTGACATTTTTACGACTTTGGTGGCCTAATTTTCCTTTGTTTTTTATCAGACCTCCGTAGCTAAAAATGTGTGATACAAGTCTTTTGTTGTTTTCAATCTGCAGATGAATTTTGCTGTTCTTTGCCTTATTTTTTATAAATCGTGTGTTTAAAAAATAATATATTCAATTGAGAACCAAAGTGCACAAAACGATTGCGATTTATGATCCTAATTTGATAGTCTAAACCGGTTGCTTAGGTGCACCTTGGTTCTAATAAGAATACTGGTCTATTTTCAGTTAATGAATTTATTGCAATTTGATAAAAATTCAGTCTAAATTGAACAAATTATGTCCAGGAAAAAAGTGCACAAGATAAATTCAATATTGGCAGATTCAATGAAAACAGGGTAATTTTGTATCTAATTTTCGCTCATTTTTCTCAGCTATTGACAGTGTTGAACCGGTCTACCCTCAGAATCCATAGGAAATGCCTGCCTGATACTCACTTTTTCTGTTGGTCTATCTTGACTTGTACATTTTACCATTCCCATATTTGCAACAACTTTCATCCCCTTTGCAACCCGTCCGAAAATTGTATGTTTTCCGTCTAGCCACTGAGTCGGGGCTAGGGTGATGAAAAATTGACTGCCATTTGTGTTTTTACCGGAATTTGCCATTGAAAGAATACCGGCACCAGTATGCTTTAATTCGGAGGTGATTTCATCGTGAAAAGTGTCCCCGTAAATTGATGCACCACCACGACCAGTACCAGTTGGGTCACCACCTGAAAAAATAGGTTACATTTTGAAACGACACGTGTTCTTTATTACGCCGACCCCTTGTAAATCTAATGAAAAGATATATCGATAGAGACCCCAAGATATTCTTACGAGTATAAATTTTCGAAGGACATTTTAAGATATATTTTTTGAGACCAAACACCACCTTCTGTTGTAAAATGCTATAGCGAAAGATTTATTAAGCTCAATTTGAGCAAGAGATTTTTAAAAACGTATTTTCTTACTACTAAAAGGCCAAAAACATCTCTTTCCGGAATCGATTTTTTTGGACGCGATAACTCCCGGAACGCGAAAGATCTTTTATTTACTATTTCAGTTTGGACTATCAATGAAGTGTACAGATGTCCCATTTGATATACCTTGAATCATGAAATCCGCTATAATTCTGTGAAAAATAAGCCCATTGAAATATCCTCTTCTAGCCAATTCAGCAAAATTTTTACAGGTATCCGGCGCATGGTTCCAATATAATTCGACAGTGATCGGGCCCATACTCGTTTCGAGATGAACAAACTGTGGCTGCCAATTTCGACCTGGAATTCCGCTCATTTTATCTTAAACTTATAGAAACGTTAGAGCCAAAAGATTTGAATTGTGGAAAAAACAGTGAAATTATTATTTTAGTAAATAATTAATTATTGTAAACATTTAAATAATTTTCGCACTTTGTTTTAGTGCTGGAAATACGGCGGCGGTATTTTGCGCTTGCCAAATTGTTTTTTTAAAGTGCATTTTTCATGTAATGGTAAATTTGGTTTTCAATTCGAATTTGATATGCTACATTTATGGTTATATCTTAAAAATTGATTTTTTTGCGCTCTTATGCTAATTTAGCATTAAAATTTTTTATCAAGCGAAGAATGCCGCCGCCTGAAAATAGAGATGGAATAATTATGCGATAAATCAGTTCAGCAAGATTATTTTGGCAAAATTTGAGAGTTCTACAGAAGTCAGATTTTTTGTTATAGTTGTTTATGAGACGAATTTGATGCTGCACCATAACTAGAGTTAGGCCACTGGAGATTTTTCGATTTTCAAGTTGGCCATACAAATAAAATTCACCTATACTAATATGTTATCGAGCCGAAGAAGATGACCATTAAAATTTTCTCAGACCTCCACTAGGGGGCGAAAAACACTTTCAAAAAAATGAGAAAGTGGAAAAATTTTGGTGAAGTATGCCCCGAATAATATGAGACTATTTTTAACAAACGCATTATTGTAATAAAATTCTGATCAAGAAAACATTTTTTTCGATTGCGCTCTAACTGGGCTCCGATTTTTTTTTCAAAAACTGAAAAAATTTTATTCGATGATTAAATCTGGTTTAAACATGCGATTCGGCCAAAAATTAAACAACTTTGGCGAAATTCAAATCCCAGTGGCCTAACCCTAACGATTTCAAGAAAAAAGTTATTTTAATGTTCTTCAGCCCATCTTAACCATCCACCCATGTAGTTTGTGACATTTTTGTATCCAATTTTCACTAGTTCATTCTGTGCCATCGAGCCTCTCATTCCTTTTTGGCAATTGATAATTATTTCCGTTTCCAATGAAGGCTTTTTGACACCGATTTCTTTCTGAAACTGGCTTTAAGGAGTATAGGTAGCTTGCGTTTTATAAGGTCTAATGGGGCATTTTTTTTCCCAAATAACTAGAGGGTATGGTGGTTCCTAATTTGAGCATGTTTTACGATAAATATTAGCCAAACAGGGCTCGAGGAATAATTCAGATTAGTCCAGTTTGTAGAACTAGCCTCAGCTTGCGTAAAAAGATGTGCCAAAACTTTTTTGTATGCTTTCACGTCCGTGACAACATAAGGTCGCTTTTTTTTTAGGTGGGGGCCCCACCTAAGGGGTATCTGTCTGAGAGAACTTAGAACCAGATAGCGACAACTGTTTTTGCATGCTGAATTTTAACCGAATTTGGTAGTGGTAGAAAATTTTCTTTTTTTCGGGATTAACCGGTTTAGCGTAATTGCATTACACCGTAATGGTCGGTTGGCAGATATTATATCGGGGCAAATGTTTTCAAAAGTATTTTTAACTGGGTAAATTTTGAAGGGAAATTTTTTGGTCATAATTTTTGTGTCACGTACACCATCTTCGGGTGTCAAATTTACACAGTTTAGGTATGTTTTGATAGAAATGACATATGAAGATGAAAACAACAGAGATTTATGGTAACTTTTCAAGAGCAAAATTTTGGTCAATAAATTTTATTCACGTGGACACCATCTTGGGTGTCAAATTACACAATTTCTAGGTGTTGTTTGAATGGAAATGACATAGAAGATAAAAAATACATGATATTTATTTTTTATTCTTATCATAGATAGGTTTTTATTGGACGTTTCGCTTTAAAAAATACATGAACTAGGTAACCTTTTCGAAGGGGCAAACTTGAAGATGTCAATTTTTCATTTGACTCCATCTGGGGGGGTCAAATTACCATATTTTAGGTAATCCCTTCCGAATAGAATATCATACAAAATGAGTACACAGGATTTGGGGTAACTTTTTCAAGAGAAAAATTTTAGGGCGATGTTTATTTTGTCATATGAATACCTGGGGTGTAAAAAATTACAATTTTCAAGATAAATGATTTTTCCGATTTTTCTCAACTTTTATTGTTGTTTCCATGCTTTCCATTGTGATGGTTGAATCAATCATTTCCTAGTCAATCGATTTCTAGGTTGAATCAAAATTAAGGGATATCGGAACTGGAGGACTTGAAAGAGCAAAAAAAACGTTTTAGTCATATAAAGACAATTTATGACATGGAAAAAAAAATTGGTAGATAATGATTTGTCTTTTTAATTAAGCGATATATGAAGATAGGAATGGGCGAAAATAGATGAGGCAAAAACGTGACAAACTGTAAAAGGCGTGGGTTTAAAATGGCATAACAATGTAATTTTGACACCTCAGAAGCTAATCATAATGACAAACTAGAATCACAGAAACAAATTTAATCTTTAAAAGTTACCCGAAAGTATACCATATCAACTTTATATATATGGTCTAAAAACAAACGAAGTGTTTTATTATAACACCTTCGATGGTATGCATGCATGAGCAAAATCAATCCCAAAAAATTTTCTGTTCAAATTTACCACAAATCCCATCTCATCATTTCATATGGGTCGTTCCTTTCAAAAAATCACGTGTGGAATTTGTATTTGACACCTAAATAGTGTCAAATAACAAAAAAATCACTCCAAGTTTTTCCGTCGAAAAGTTACCCAAATCCTGTGTACTCATTTTTGATACTGTTCCGTTCTATCGGAGATAGCTAACCAATATGTAATTGACCCCCAGATGGTGTCAAATGACAAAATACATCTCCAGTTTTTTCCAGTTCGAAAAGTTACCCTAGTTCTGTATTTTCATCTTCATATTCGTTTTCATTTAAAAAATACCTAATAATGTGTAATTTGACACCCAAGTGATTGGTGTCACGTGACATAAAATTTATGACCAAAAAATTTCCCTTAAAGATTTACCCAGTAAAAAAATGTTTTGAAAAACATTGCCCGTATAATCTCTGCAACCGACAATTTACGGTCTTAACTGCCAAATTAACCGTAAACCGTAATCACCGAAAAAAAAGGAAAAATTTTACCACTGACAAATTTGGTTAAAATCGGATGCAAAAAACCGTTTGTCGCTGAACTAGTCTAGTTCTCTCAGCAACAGATACCTGTAGGTGGGCCCACCTACAAAAAGCGACCTAAGCGAAAAGCAAGAAGGACATAAACGCCAAGAAACATCTATCTCTTCCCAGGTTTTTATTATGCAAAAACTTATTTTTTAATTCCAACTGTATAATCACATATTAGAACTTCTCTGGAGCGTTTTTTGTTGATAGTGCGTAAATTGGTTTGTAGAACATGCAATAAAAACACCGTTTTTTGGGGCATGTACGCCCTCCGAAAATCATCTCCTCCAGTTAAATTTGCAAATAGCTCAAAATTTTGGCAATAACTAAGTTCAAAACCAATTGAAACTTTACAGCGGCGTTTTTTTTGCAATTGCGACCCCACTCAAATATGAATTTCCAAGGTCACGTGAAAAAATTTCCGAACAAAAAGTGATTCCCGATTTTTCGAAAGTAGCTCAAAAGAAAGCTGGGGAAGCACTGGAAGAGAAATGTGGCTACGTCAACCCGATATTTAAAAGTTTGTAGTAGTCCAAATTGACACAAACGTATTTTTGACATAATTTTGAGAAAAATACTTAGAAAAAAATCCAAATTAACGCGCGGTTCTTTTATCAGTTGAAAAACCTAAACAATTTCTTTGGTGCACTTTTTATGACGAAACAACTGCAGAAAATGTAGGAACCACCATACCTTAAGGGTGGCGTTGCAAAATGAGGCTCTAGAAACAAATTTTCCCAATTTATTTTAATGAAAATATAAGCGACTGGCGAGTAAAGTCTTTTTATCAGTCTTTAATTTCTTTATAATTTTGAAAACTTCGAAATTTCCCGATTTTTTTGACGAATTAACATTTTCTGTCGAATTACTATTCTACCGCGTTTCGAATGTGTAACTTTCAATTCAGGGAGGAAATATATTTTGGATATAGACCCCTGATAATAAGGTTAAAAATACTGTTTTTTGGTGATTCCTGAAGGCCCATATCGCCAGAAAAATTGGACAAAACTCTATACTGACTGCACGGACTATTCAGCTGCGCACATAACATATAAGTTCGAATGGTACTTGAAAAATCAGGGAGGAATACATTTTGAAAAATAATTCAGTCAGTTTTGTAAGCACGTTTCTGATTGGACGAGCCTCGGTCACTTTCGATATTTTTTTAGGAGGAAGATTTTAGTTCAAATATATCAGAAAGAGGTAAATTTGGTTCAACGATTTGTTACTTTTGCGTCACTTGGGCCATTGAAAATTCGTTGTTTGCGGAGAGGGGTAGTGTCCAGAAAAAAAAGTTTGGCTGAAAAAATGTATATAACTAAATCGACCGAAGAAAAAAAGGTTGGTCGGGGTTTCGCAGCGCTATCTGGTGTCTAGCGCCCTCCCACGGGCAATATTGATAAATAGCCTTGATATCTGCTCTGGATAAATAAAACGAGAACCGCTTGGACTTTTAACTTAAAATAATGGCAAATGAATACTAGGAATTATCTCTTGGTATTTGCTTTAGAAATAAATTCGATTCGATTGATTAACATAATCAACATAAAAAACATATTTATTTTTAGCATTTTTCTGACAAAACAATGCATGTTATTACCAATCGTACAGAAATTAAAAATTCCAGACAATTTTGAATCAAACTTATTTTTTTTTGGAGCTCAATTATCAGCGTTGGGCATGAATGCAGGTTTAAATAAGTGGGTCGGAAAATAGTAAAATGTGACAAAACGAAAATGAACCCCTTATACTTTTTAACGTTGTTAGGTTCAGTTCCGGTATCACTATCTGATGAACATATCGTATTTCGGGGCAAATACTATAAAGTTCTGATTTATCTGATTAGACAATCGAAGTGGTGTATTTTCCTTGCAGAAATAGAATTATTAGTTCAAAATTTTCATTTCCGCACTGACATACAATTCTCATTTTAAGATATTCTGGATGAACTCTGCACCGGTCATTTACCTCTGTAATACGAGGTGTATCAATACTCTCTGTTTCTCATGGAAGTTGTTTGTCTGTTGACAATTTTCTGAAACCATTTTCAGATTAAATACAAGCTTACAAAACTTCTTGGATTTAAAGTTTTTGGCATTTTTTCCAACAAGTTTGATTTTCATTATGCAATAATAATTGTAGACCTTATATACACTTGTATAGTATTCAGATCTCCTACCGACTCCCTAAACAAATAAATTGTTGCTAAAGATTGTGACTTTTATCAGTGGAGTATTAATTAACGGAAATGCGAGATTTCATCACACAAATGATATGGATGTCTATATTGGTCAACCTTTTGATAAAGATGTGTTCTTTGATGCGCAAATTATTTGGCTACCATGATAGACACTACTGTGCGAATGTGTTTGATTTAATAATATTTTCGGATAAAAAACCTCTTATTATCTTCTTAGCAATTTGTTATTCAAACTTTAATTTAATGACTTAATATATTATCAAATACGCTACTATATGTTGAGCTTCAACGCAGAAGAAATTCGCAACGCAAAGAGTTGTTGCGCAAATTTTGTTCTAGGCCTTATAAAAATTGGGGCTTTGATTATATTAAAGAGGAGATTTCAAGACATAAACCGATCCGATTAAAAAAAGAATTCTATGTCAAACAAAAAAAGCCTTGTTCAATAAGACTGGATAAAAAAACACGTTTTTCGACTAATTTCGGTTTAAAATCAAAACAAAAAAATTTAAGCTTGATTAATTAAAATGATATCTGCAGCTCACTGCTCGTTGCAAAATTAAATGAATCGGATGTCAGATTAACATCCTTGTGCCATTTGAAAAGTTCCGACTTGGCGCCCTCTTGTGGCTGAACCTACTTTCAAAAATCTGCGAAGAACCTCGAACCAAATTTCTTTTCAGTCAGTTTAAGTATTATATCAAAATTTTCAGCAAAAACCTTTTGCTGAGTGGACACTACCCCCTTAAAATTTTTTGTGTATCTTATCCCTTTCTCCTTTAAGGGCGTATGCGACCTGATTTGATCTTATTTCTCTGGTGTATATATATTATGTAATAACTAATCTATTTCATTGAGAAATATATTCTCTTGTATTATAATGCTTGATTTTAGATTTATCCTATCTTGCGATAAAAGTAATTCTACTACATTATTTTTGATCTCATACACATATATGACAGGATCGTGGTACATTAGTTGACATTTTTTCCAAACTGTGCTGGTATATCTAAGATCGAGCTCATATTTTCACGAGTATCCCGTTACGTGTAGTAGTCATATCTTCTTGTCTCGTTGTGCTTTTGATCCGGTTGACTGATATACAATTCTAGACGTCCAAATTAACTGTCGATTTTCACCAATTCAGACTTCCTAATCTATCTTCCTCTTCTAGGATTATTATTGCAAAGATTGCTTCAAATTTTTAATTAAGTATTTCTATAGAACATATGTAAGAGACTCTCGTGGGCTTTTTTGCAATTTCCAGCTAAATACTCAAAATATGTTTTTTTTGATCATTTCCAAAAAATTTCCGAAAAAAAAAGTGCTTCGATTTTTGTCGAAAGTAAGGCTCAAACGAAAGCCCAGTGAAACACTGATGAGAAGTTGGCTTACGTCAACGTCGATATTTTGAAGTTTTAGTGGTCAAATTTGAGCAAAACGTTATTTTAACTTCATCTTTCAAAAAATAATTAAAAAAATGAAAAAATGCGGAAAATGTCGAAATATTTTTTGAATGATTGGGTTTCTTAGTACACTTAATTATCACCCGACTTTTCCGTATATTTGGAGGGGCATTTTTTAAATGCTTAAGGCCTTTATTAAATCAGAGTCGCATACCCCTTAAGGGATGTGGTTCCTAACATTTTAATCAGTTATTATGTCATAAAAATGCAGCCAAATCGATGTTAATTCATTAAAAAAGCCAAATAACCCGAAAAAAAACTTTTGGGATTTTTCAAAAATTTTAAGGGTGGTGGTTGGTGCAGTTTGACATTTTGGAGGCTTGTACGGCTAAACTGATGACGGTAGAAAATTTCTCATCAATACATATGAAAGATCTTATCTTAATCTCGCGATTTCCATTAGACAGTTCAGTAACCATTCCATCAACCATCTGGTTAAACGCGGTAAACACGAGTACCTCAGTTTTTTCAAAGAAACAAGGAATCCTAGAGCTTTATAGTCGAAAGTTTTGAGATTTCGGTGGAGAATTTCGGAAAATTGTCTGAATTCTAGTGAGTGGGAGCTTATTTTTTTCGATTTTTGCCTCAGAGTCAGCAATCTGTTGAAGTATGCCGGAAAAATGGTGGTTTTGTTCGACGTTTTGATTACCAAGGCTTTTTTTCTGTGGGGATAATGCAGAAACGTCATTTTCGGAATGATACCAAGCCAACGGGTTGGTGAACATCGAATGGAAGTACTTTTTTGAATTTCTGCTGAATTGGCTGTAAATCGACAAAAAGTGCGCGAAATTGAAAATTTTGAAGCATAAACGTGAGAATTAGAAAATCTTAGTGCCACCAAATACGATCCCTGTGACGATTTGCTGGAAACGATATAGCAACTATGGTCTATATTTTCCAACACAGCGGATCTAGAAAAAAAATAGGGGGTTCTTCTATAAATATTTCGGTTTTGGCTTCTCTAGCACTTGTTGTGTTGAAATGAGACCATAGTTGCTAATCATCCTTAAAAGCCAACGGCAAGGGTACAAACCGCAGGCCACAAAAATATAAGCCGCATCGGGGCCCATTGGGAGAGTATCGACTCAGGATCCGAATTCGAATAGGTTAAGCTCTAAATGGTCCACGAAAGCCGCTAAGAGAGCAAAACGCGGGCCGATAGTCAAGGCTAAACAAATCGCTATTGGCGACGAATCGACCCAGGAATCCGATTCGACATGGTTAAGCTCTAAATTTGACGCCGGAAGCCGCTAGAGAGCAAAAAGCGGGGCCATGTGCAGCCTCAAAAAATAAGGCTACGGGGTGAATGGTACATAAAAGCCGAAATGGACGTAAAAAATTTGAAAAATGGCCCACAAGAGAGCAAAAACGCTGGCTACTTCGGGGGGGGGGCAGGATGTAAAAAGATTCCCGACAAACCGGGAAAATGACCAATAAATATTTGAAAAATGCCCACTCCAGCGCTAGAGAGCAATAAGTAAAATTAAAAAGAATTTTTTTTTGAAATACTGGTATGATGTTCTGTTCGCATCAAATTTTTCATTTCTTACATATTTTCCCAAATGAATACAGACAAAGTTTCTGTGATAACTTTTTATGAAATTGGCCCTTTTCAAAAACAGTTTTCGTTTGTCGATTTCTATAATCAAATAAACTATCGACTTTACTTTTTTTGTTTAAATTCGCTCGAATTTACATCGATATCATAATTTTTTCTAAAAAAATTGGTTCTTGAAGAATTTAAAATACTTGATTTTTGTGTCCGTGTTGACCAAATTTATCTGTACTATATATATCTTTTCTGTAGCGCAGGTTTTTTCAAACAAAAAATGTTTAACGTAGCTTTTTTTTTATGAACCTCACCCTTGTCAGCAAAGATCAGTCCGAGATTATAAGAGATATCGGACAAACGGTTCTTTTGTATAATGTACCCAAAGTAAATGTTTGGACATGGAAAACTAGGAACATTAGCAGTTTTCTGAGGCAAAACATGGGAAGCGTTCGAAAAATATTTTTTTGCATAATAAATTGATCTAATTTTTTTATTTCAACATATTTTTCAATAGTAATGCCTCCTGGCGGCCCTACCCCGGGGGCTGTTGTAGTGTAATATTCATGTACACTGGGCATGACAACAATTTTTGGGAATGTAAAAATCAAGGATTGAATGCACAGAAGAAATATGGATTATCATGGTAAATCCGTCTAATTTTATTCCATAAATTCAAATAATCGTATTTAAGAATCATAAAATTTAGATTTGTATTGGCTTCTCCTTTAATCATATAAAGATAGCATTGGCCGTCCCGACGGGGCTCCGGGGGCTGTCTATGTGATTTGCCAAAACTTTGTGATTTTAAAACCATGTTGAAAACCTGATTTTTACAATACATTTTGTCCGTGAATAGAGTTCGAAAGAGTATGTTCTACCGGCGGGCCCTGCGGAGGCTGTCACAAATGTTACAAATTTATTTTGTTTAAAAGATAATTTTGTACACTAAGGCAATGGAAAGATTTTTTCTTGGTAACATGAAACAAAAAAACATGGGGAATTTTCAAAAAACTTTTTTTTCCATACAATATATCGGACTAATTATTTTCTATTTTGACAACAATTCAATAGTATTGCCGTCCCGGCGGGCCCTGCCGGGAGCTGTTACATGTTACAATTTGTTTTAAAAGATAATTGTGTACACTAAGGCCATGGCAAACTTTTTTACTTGGGTACATGATACAAGAAACCGTTGATTATATCTCTTATAATATTCTATTAACATCGCTGAGACAGTTGGGTTTGGCCCATTGACAACAAGATACCTAAGCAAAATTATATATGTTAACGGTAAAATTTTCTGGTTCATAGAAAACATAACTGTTATAGTGTACACTCGTCGCATGGCGGAAAACTTTTCTCGGAAAAGTCTATGGTATTGTTAAAAAAATATGGTCGTTTGTTCCTGCGGAACAACAACCCTTATTTTTCACACCATCCTTTCCCAAGCACAGCTTTGCCTGCTTAACCCTAATGCTAGGATACTTTTCAGGATAAGATAGATATTACAGGTAATTATAGTGTAAAACTCGGGCATGGCAAAACTTTTTGTCAAAAAAAAAACTAGGGTTTGGTGCAAGGAAGAGCTATTTTTTTTCCCTGGACAAACAAGTTTTGCACGGTTTTATCCGTGTCTACTGGGCACGAGTTTTCCAATTCTTAAATTTAATTTATGTGACGATTATTTTGTTGAAAAATTGTTTCCCCATTCTGTACTTTATTAATAAAGTCATAACTGTAGAGACTTCTTCCAAAAACGACAAATAAATGCACCGAATTATTTGATATTCTTGAGCATCGCATCCGAGCTTATTTCTACGACCTTTGAAGATTCATAGAGAATATAAAATCATAATAAACGTTTAATTTTGTGAGGATTTCACCTTCGAACACAAATTGTATTTACTTTTGAATGCAGTTTTCGAAACCAATTTCTAATGAACAGATATCAATTTACCCTTAAAACAATCAGGTTTTATATTTTGTCGCTCATGTTGGCTCCTCTAGCGGCTCCTGTGCAATTTGGAACATGTTAAGTGTCAATTTCCGACTTCCCTGATACAAATTTACTCAATGAAGGCCAACAAGAAAATATGTCCAGAAAATGCTTCGCATTTGCTCTCTAGCGGCTCTGGTGGTCACTTTGGGAATTTTAACATTGTCATTTTTGGCATCCCTGATACAAATAACCATCAATTTGGTGCAGGCATATGCTTTGAATTGGCCTGCGGTTTATGTACTTCCACAAGGCAACAGAGAATAATTTTTTCAACGAGCTCGGGTAAACATATACAACATTTTCATAGTTTTCAAAATTTCTGTTTTTATTCAATTTTAACAAAATTGACCGGAGCGTTAATCACGATTTAACAGAAAATTTATGATTTCATTTTACCGCCTAAATAACCAAGGAAGTTTTTAAATTTTTTTTTCTGGTTAAGAATTGCAAGACGTCGTACTTTTCCCGAAACCATCTTGTTTCATTCAATTTAAAGCCAATTGACCGAGATTTTAACAATTTTGTGGTGAATTGAGAACATATCTTTTTATCCAGTTTTTCGATGCCGCACACGGTGACCCCGATCCTTCCCTAAATTAAAAACCTTTTACTTGCAGTTGACAAGAAGGTTTTAGTCTCCCGCGTATTTTTTTTTCTCATTTATTCTTATCTGCCCGTTATCGACCCTTCCAGTCCGTGGAGGAGAGGGCTATTTTCCCAGCAATTCCAACATCCTACCACCCACAAACCTAACCATTACAGCACCAATAATTTTTCTATCCATACACACTTATTGTACTAAATGTACCAAGCCCTTTTCCATAAGAAAATCAGTCAAAATTACTATCACTACATCCGAATCCGCAAGTTTACGACTTATTACGAAAGTGTTCCAAAGAAACTATCTTCAACTTGTCTTTTTAAAACCGTATATTTTTAATTTCAAAGGGCTAAAAGCCGAGCACTCCTTTCAGCGAAAAAGTCACATTTTCGATAATTTCTGTCTATATACCAAAACTCAGACAATTCCAAATTATTTTTTTAAATTTACATATGAAAGATTAAATATTACCTAACTAAAGCATTTTTTCAAAATATTTTCTGATTAGTAATTATTGGAGTAACGAGTTTTTTGTAAACTCTAATTTTTCAAAGAAATAATTCTCGTTTTTCTCTTTAGATGACGTTAATTTTGTTTCCATCAATAGGATAAAGAATAAATTGTTTTAGATTAAAATGCATAGTTGAACTGACATTTTGATTAATGTATATTTAAAAACTACAAAGGAAGTATATGAGATGCGCTAAGAGCTAACAAAAAGGCCGCAATTAATTTGCGTATCGAATTGTTTTATAATTTTTGTTAATCAAGTGATTAGCAAAA
>SCLH01000174.1:15544-27728 GCA_004367855.1 Oikopleura vanhoeffeni
GTAGTGGCTACGCATTCTAACCAAAAAGTGATAAAGGGATATAGCTTTTATTCGACATTTCCAAAGTCAATTTTTTCCCAAATTTTTTGATCAGATAGTGATATTTTTCACGGGCTACGATTTAAGCATAAATCAAAAATGTTAAGCATAATATTTTTTGCGGTGCCTACCTTATCATACAGTGCTTGCAAGCTCAAAAATATCCCCCCCCCAATTTATAGCATTGGTGATGGGAGTTTAAGGGGAAAATATTTTTGAGAATTTATTTGACCCAAATTAGCGATTTTTACATAATTCGACTGCTTTCTTCCTCATTATTCTTAATCCTCATAATGAGTGCTATAATAAAAGTTATTAAACGCATTATTACATGCTTTGAATTATTTATGCTCTTATAATCACACAAAAATTGAAAAGATTTATTAATTCAACATAAATTAAACCAACGAAAAGTAAGTTACTATGAAAAAAGTTATTTTTAGTGGTTTGAAAACATCCATCTTAAAAAATTATTTTTTATCAATGAGAAGCTTTTCGTAAAATTTCGTAGGTTATTTCGGCGATATTGGCAAACTTGGCAGTATTGTGCCGGCGATATTGGGTCTCCCCGTTTACACAATTGTTGAGACTTAAAAATGATACTAACTTCATGTGATGATTGAATGTTTTTTCAAAAAATGTGTCAATTGACCCATATTTGCGCATGAGGTGTATTGGATAGCTGGGTCAACGAGTTAAATAAAAAAATTAACGGTCAAGGCAGGTCGGTTTATAATTTAATACCGTGATCAGTTATTTAAATCCTTTAAACCGTCTTTTGTCGTCAATTTTAAATAACATTTTTTTCGAAAAATATTTGAAACCCATTTCTAACCAAACCTTGGTTGCGAAATTCTATACCACATTATTAATAAGAATTGTCGAGACAAATAGTGATTTGTCGATACTTTAATTGATTAGGCCAGAGTCAAAGACTATAACAAAAAAAGCAGGGGTTTAAATCACCTCAGGTCTCGACGCCAGTTGAAACTCACTATCTTATTTCGACTAATACAACAAGGTTAAAATTTTGCGGTTCAAGGATTTTCGTGTTGTCTAAAAGGGTAGTAATTGAAGTTTATAAAGTTCAGAATCGTATTATAGTAATAAAAAACCTTCGGAATAAATCAGCTGATAATATATAAAAACTCGCATTATCTGCATACGGTATGCAGCATACCTGATTTGTAAACTAAAATTATGTGCTCGGTACGTTCTATGTTTTAATTTAAAGGGTGGTCAAGGCAATTTTGGTCTTTTTGAATATGCGCTCCTTCAGGGTATCCCGGTCCCTAATTTGACAAATTTTCGATAAAATATAAGCCAAGAATATTATTCAGATTAGCCAGTTTGTAGAACTAGCCTTCAGCTTGCGTCAAAAATGTGCCGAAACTTTTTTGTATGCTTACACTCTGTGACACAAAAGCGAAACAAGAAGACATAACGCAAAACGGAAAATCTATCTCCCCTCAGGTTTTATTTTGAAATAAACCTTAATTTTAACATAACATGTATAATTACTATTCAAAACTTTACAGTCGCGTTTTTGTCGATAAGTGCTATATTTTTTCTAGAACATTCAACAAACCACCTTTTTTTGGACATTACGCGGCGTAATTTTCGCCTCGAAAAATCTATCTCCTCCCAGGTTACATTTGCAAATTAGCTCAAAATTTTGCAAAAGCTAGTTCAAAACAAATACAGTGGCTTTTTTTTGCAATTTCGACCCCAAACTCAAAATATGAATTTTTCAAGGTCACGTGGAAAAATTTCCGAAAAAAAATGTGCTTTGATTTTTCGAAAGTTGGTTCAAAAGAAAGCTGAGGAAACACTGAAGAGAAATTTGGCTTACGTCAACCCGATATTTTGGAAGTTTTAGTAGTCAAATTGACACAAACGTTATTTTTGAACATAATTTTGAGAAAAATACTTAGAAAAAATCGAAAAAAAACGCAAAATTTTCGAAAATTTTTGTTGTTGTCATTTGGGTTGTATTATGCGTTCAAAACATAAACAATTGATTTGGTGCATTTTTATGACATAATAACTGCAGAAAATGTAGGAACCAGGATACCCTTAATAAACGTAATTTTATTAATAATAGAAAAAAAACCTCAAAAATTTTCAAAGCCTTCCCCTGTTACTTATATGGGCTATCAGACAATTTTTATTTATTTTAAAGAAGTTTTTTTTTCAATATTAATCGATCTCAGAGATCAGAATTTTGAATTTTTGCATAGGTGGCTCTGAATCGTAAAAATCGTACTTTATCGGTATTTTAAAACATGAGTTAATTGGGACAACATGTTTCGCTAGCAAATAAATAAGAAAACTGCAAAATACGATTTAACGAATGATTTTTTCTGAATGATTTATTAATAAAGAAAAATTGGCTCATAGACGAAGGCAGTGAAAAATGTTCAAGATTTAATTTTTTTGCTTTTCTAGAGGACTCAGACGTTATTCAGGTGAGCAAATAATTTTTCCTAGTTATGATAGAATGAAGTTTTTCCTATTCTTCGTTCATTGGAAAGCGCCGGTTCAGAGATTTTCAAATTGCATTGACCACCCCCTTAATACGTTGACGTTCACAATGTCAACTTGACATGCTGTCTTATCCCGTGAGACTCATCTCCTTCATATTCAGCTCAGACGAGATTTACTCACTCATTATTATAATCCATTTGTATATGTGTGAACTAGGCTGTCACCGGTTTGGTCTAAAATGAAAATGGAAAGATTTATGAAAAATTAAAATTAGCCAGACGGTCAACGGTCAGAAAGACGTGAAATTTCGGGAATGGAGAAAACATCGAAGTTCAACGTTTCGCAAAAAAAAATCATAAAAATGTATCAGAATTCGAAAATACTGTTCTTTTGAACATTTTTTGTAATTTACTTTTGTTTGTATGTCAATTTCTTTCAAACTCTACCAAAAACTCGAAAAATATGTTTTTCATCGATGGCATATATTTACATATTTATTTTAATGATATGGAAACAACGCAAGATATTCTGGATGACAGGGTGTCATACTGTGACACCCTTTATTATTTATGCATATTCTGCTACATTCTGCCATATTCTGCATCTCTTAAGACATTATATTTGTCAACAGATGTCTCTCCTCACAGAATATATTCGAGAGAATATAGTTCTGGGAAAGAAAAACATAGATTGATTTTAGGATGTTTCATTAAAACTGTAATAAATATATATATAGAAAGTACAACCAGCCTCATGTTTACAGTGGAGCCCTTAGCCTGAGAGCCTTTTTTTAGATTTTGTTTAAAAAAAGAAGGGGATATATTTTTTTAAAGATTGAAGGGATTAGGGAAAAAAAATGTTTATTTTTTCAAAATTTGAAGATAATCTAATCATGGACAGCCTTGTTTAAAATAACGTTAAAAGTATGTTTAAATGCTATTCGTGGGACAGAGAGTTAAAACGTTAAAAATAATACATACGTTAAGCTTCTAAATTTCATTTGAACAAAACCCCCTTTAAATACAAATATTTATTATTTATATTGAGAAAGTGTAATTTTCAATATATTTCAATAATAAAACACACTATAAAACAAAGAAATCTTATAAAATATGGCGATATCATGAGAGTTAAATGCTTTGAAAAATGAAATATCGAGCATTGCTCGATTATATTACTGTCGGATTTCATCTATGAGGACATTTATCGTTTGTTGGCTAAATTACGGCTGTTTTGTCTTTATAAACAAAGGAATTATACTTCCAAATTTGAATCAGAATTTTTTTTTCTTGCTCAACGATATTAACTTTGATGGGCATCGGCTAATGTCGATGTTATCCGGAAAGTGTATAACATCCTACCATATACGATATATGCGTGGCGTACTATTTTTGGTCAAGTATTTTAAATTCGATTTAATCCCAAAATTTCTTCCAAAAAAAAGTTGTGACACAAAAATGCGTCATTTTAGCTCATCCAGAAATCAATCAAACAAATTTCTGATAAGATTAATTTATCTCGGCTCAAAAGAATTATTTTTGTCGCTAAACAGTTTTAAATAGACTAATGAGAGGAGCTAAGAAAAAAAGGAAGGAAAATGTCTTCGAACGGAAAATGAGGTAAAAATTATAATATTAAATGTATCTAATATAGAAATTACTTTTTGTAATAGCCTCAAATATTTTTAGATCCCTATTTAACTTGATAATAATCTTCTTTCAAAATGATTATTTCACAAAAATATTTATTAACTGTCTGGCAAGAAATTACACACGGTTTTATGAAATTAAAATAAAAACTCGGATTTTAACCTTAAAATTCGTACTGAGAGTTTGTTAGAAGGTAAATTACGGCGGAATGCATATTTCATGAAATTTGGATAAAAATTTTTTTTTCAATTAGTTTAGGAGATTCAGGAGTACGAAGGGTATTCTTAACAGGGTAGTGTTACATTAAATATTAAACGATTTTTTTATTATTAGAACTGTTAATTTCCAGGCTTTTCACCGTCAAATATAAAGAAATTGTTGATGCCAGTAATTTTTTGTAATCAACCAAAAATATACGGGATGACGTTTTCACCTGTAGATAAAAAAATGGTGGACGCAGATAATTTTTGGTGTAGGTTTCTTTAGCATGGACAATTTTTTTTCTTATTGTTTTATAAACAATTAAGAATGATACGCCAAATATACCGCCGTCAAAATTTTTACTCTATATTATTTGAAATTTATATTTTGATAGCCTATGTAAACGACTCGAATTTTTGCATTGGCGGGATTTTTTTAGGACCAATAGCAAGCGTGCTTTAGTTCGAACTCCTATCTCGGAGAAGGCGTGACGGATTCTACAAATTTAGAAAAGAAGTCCTAGGAAAGGTTTCTGTCGGATATTTGATATACCGAAAAACCTGGTCAAATCTTTAATTCTCGGGTTTTCGTGACTACCTATTGACATTTTAGGTTTCCAACTAAATCACTTTATCAACTAAGAAGGGGTCCCACCATTGTATTTTTTTAAGTGAGAAACATCACACTGTATAAAATTGTTAAAAATGATATTTTTTGCCGGGCATTAACCTAATCTTGTTTTGATTGAACTTGAACTGGTCATAAAGGGAGCTGGTTTTCAACTAACTAAAAAGTGCCTATTTCATTTGAGCCATTTTTTCGCAAAAATGTAAAAAATTATGTTGCGATAAGCCTATCCTGTATAAATGTGACACTTACAAACGAAAAGTAACTTTTTGAGCACAAATTTTCAGGAATTATACGTCAATTCTTAAATGTATTGTTTATATTTTAAACAAATTGTTAAACTAAATGAGACTGCTAATGAGACTTCTACAAAAAAATGAACAATGTGTATATATATGTGTATAAAAAATGAGACTGAAAATACTGAATACAGTAAATGAAAATAGTAAGCTACAGCCAACCAATGTTATCAAATATAAGTTCTCATACAAATATATACTGTTAAAAAATGTATAAATTCTTTTTAAGTCCAATTAATGACCTATGCTTATTTCACTGAAGAATTCATTTTTTTTAATTTGAAAGACAGAACCCACTCCGCACTATAACTACTTAAAAAATTCATTTTTTTTGAAAACAAATTTTTTACAAACACTAAAAAATTATTTTTTAGTCATTCTCAGGAATCTGAAGTTTCGGTAGATAATCAAGTACTTCCAAAGACGATTTTGAAATTCCCAAAGAAACTATCTGGGAACGACTGGCTACAATAAATACGACGGAAAAATACGAACGATCCTTCGAATAATTGAGAGAAGGCATCCGAGAATTGGCAAGCGGTCAATTTATTCCTCCAATTTCTATGTTAAAAAAATTTATATTTAATTTGAAACTAACCCAAGTTCGATATTTTCTTGGTAGCAAGGAAATAGAACATATAAGCTTTTTTTACTACGAAGATGGAGAGCTTAATATTGATGAAAAATTGAACCTGATTTATCTACCTTTAAATCGGGTTATTTTTGCCTTACTAACTTTTGAGGGAAAAATGAGCCGTTTAGCAAAAAGCAACATGAACGCTAATTCTTATAACGACATCTTAGGGACGTCGTTAGCAGAATACATCATGGCACTTAACCCATATAAATTCGGTGTTTTTTTGGTGTACACCACGAATCTGTTTTTTTTTAACAAAGACAAACACATTTTTGCATGTGTGTTCAAAAAAGCAACCCTCGTTGGAAGATTGCCAGATTTGTACAAAATGACCGAAAGTTTTTGCGTACAACACATTTTTGGGGAAAACTGGTCAAATACCAGATAATTTCGCGACTCAAGATGGGGTGATTTTCGAATCATGATAAAAAATTCCTTATTTATGGGAATAGAGAGCATCAAAAGAATGTTTCAATAGAAAGTTTGAGAGTTTAGATTTTTTTTGAGGAAAGTTGAAAAAAAATACGATATCTCGAGTTTTTTTCAAGACTGTCAATATTTTTTTTAGGGCGGTTGAAAGAAAAAATACGTATTTTTTTTCAAAATTGGTTATATATGTCTATTTTTAAAGGAGGGTGACAACAGGGGAAAATACTTTTATTTAGGATTGTTTTAAGGAAGGTGACAATAGACAAAAATACTTTTTTTTAGGATTGTTTTAAGGAAGGGTGCCATCTAAGTGGGGGTAGACTGTGGATTACAGGGTGTCATACCATGACACATTTTATTATTTAATTAATCCATATTCTGCTACATTCTGCCTTATTCTGCATCTCTTAAGACATTATATTTGTCAACAGATGTCTCTCCTCACAGAATATATTCGAGAGAATATAGTTCTGGGAAGGAAAAACATAGGTTGATTTTAGGATGTTACATTAAAACTGTAATAAATATATTTATAGAAAGTACAAACAGGCTCATGTTTACAATATCAGCACCCAATCAAAACCCTGAATTGCAGAAAAGACCGATTTCATTGATCATATTTAGAAACGATCAACAAATCAAATGCTAAGATTTCGCATTTTTCAAATATTCAGGGTCTGTCTTCGAAAGGTCGGTTATCCATATCATATAATACAAAATAATTTTTTTCGCTTAAAATGCCAAAAAAATAATTTAAGGGGGTTGTGGGTGTAGAATGTTGNAAAAAAATATCAAAAAAAAATACTAAATCAGAGGTAAAGCTGCGATTGATTAACTTCAAGAGAGATTAATTTATAATAGAGAAATATTTATCGGTTTGTTAGGTTTATTTATTGTTATATCCGAGTTTTATCAATCAAACAGTATAATTCATAATTTTTCTTTTTGTATATCAAGTTGTTTTTTTTGTGATTTTTTTAATTTCGGCATGCACAACTTGAAATCCCATGTGTTGACAAACTATAAGTCGGATTAAATTTTGAAAAAAGTCAGTTTTGTTCCTTGAAAAATTCTGCATCAGTGAGTGGAGTTTTAAAACATTGTAATAATTCGTTTTATGTCAATTGTCAGTTTTGTGAGACAAAAGTGTTCAGAAAAAAACGTCCTTCATTTTTTAGAACGCTCTCATTTGGCATAAGATTATGCCATGACATTTTAATTGACATAATCTTAATCCTCGAATAATTTTATATTGTCTCTGATGTTTTCGATCGAAAATATTTTCAAACTAGACTTCTTCACCTATTTGTATGAAGCGGAGCTCAACTTTTAGCGGAGAGCTCAAAATAATATTTTGTTTTGCATTTCGTCTGCTCTCAGTCGAAACGGAGCGATGCAATCTAGTTTTAAAATCGATATTTGAGAATTTCAGACAATTTTGTGTTCTCATTGTAAATCTCATAAAAAATATCAAGTGGTTAAATTCTAATTCTAATTCTTGGATTAAAAAAATGCACTTTTGTACAATATTGTACGATTCGTGTGTAATGGTTATATTAATTTTAAAAACAAGTAAAGTGGTTTTTTAGAAGTTTTTAAGATTTTTTGTCAATTACACCAAAGTCCAAAAACGATCACGTGACCTTCAAATTAGGACATAAGGTTTTGGTTCAAGTAAACAAATAGTGATCAAATTACGCCGAAAATTTTCATAATTTTCATAAACGTCACGTGATCTTATTTTTTGAGAAATCGGGATTAATTTATGACATATTTCCATTCTTATTTTTGGATTATTTCGTCACGTCATTTTATTCGGACTTTGGTGTAAGGTAAAAAAAGTCTGAAAAACGTTTGAAGTTGACCCTGAAATTTTTATGACGTAATTTAAGTACTTTTTCAAATAACTGTACTATGTTTTTCTTTCAAAAGTACTCAAATCACGTGGAAGACCCCTTAAAAGAATTTTCACGAATTTCTAAGACTTTTATTGCATTACAGTATGGCCTCCGGTTTGAATAGAGCATTTTTAGATGTCATAGCTTCCGAAATACTGAATACAGAAGAATGCGTTGGCGAAAGAAAGAAGAGACAAATAATTATTTCAAAAAAATTCAAGACTCATTTTACATAAGAATGGTGATAAAAACATTCCATTTTTTTCCAGATGCAATACCCAAATTGGTGACGGTTTAATATTTAACTTTGAAAATGTCAAATTAACTCGTAGACTCGATTTCCGGCAAGAAGTGACCATTCACCATTAAATAGCATTTTACGACGCATAAACATTAATGACAAGATCAATTATAAAGTTATCGATTAACTTGAAGACAAAATGAAGTTTGTGCTTTTTGTTGGAAAATTTTTACTGTATTACAGTACTTATTTTTTTGCAAAATTTTTTTGAATTACCAAATAAAACCTTGTATTGTAATCAAAAAAAAATCTAAGAATTTTTTTTATAACATCAAAGCCCAAAAATGATCACGTGACCGTATTTTCAGAAATAAGGTCGGTCAAAATAGTACTGTTTTTGTCTTCAAAAAATGCTTAATCATTTTGAAATAAGTGAAGTGATTTTTGAGGAGTTTTAAGACTTTTTTCCCAATCTACACAAAGTCCAAAAACGATCACGTGACCTTCAAATGAGAATAGGTTTTGGCTCAAGTAACAAAATACTACTCACAATATTGCGCGAAAAATTATTGCTGGATAAATAACACACCTAATTTAGAGTTTGACATCACTGTATTTCCAAAAAAGTACACGTGACTTATTTTTCAAGAAATAGAGATTATTTGACAATTTAAACTATTTTTGGATTTTTCTTCGTCACGTGATTTATTCAGACTTTCATGTGATGAGAAAAGTCTTAAAACGTTTAAAGTTGACCCTGGATTTTTGTTGACGTAATTGAGTACTTTTTCACATTCTGTATATTGGTCTATATATTTTTTCAAAAGTACTCAATATGCGGAGACCCCTTAAAAGATCGTAACGAATTTCTAGACTTTAATGCATTACAGTATTGCCTCGGTTGAATAGAGCATTTCTAGAGTCAAAACTTAGAAAAAAATGATTACATGAGAGCCCTACGCATGAAAGATATATATTCACAACAAAATATATTCACAACAAATTAACGATGAATTTACTAGAGAATTTTGGTAAACAAACTATTATGTTTAGACAGAGGCGATATAGAAAATCATTTTGAAGTTTTTAATGAGGTAGTTTTAATATGATTTAAGGTTATCTCATTATTGCACTTTCTAAAGTCGAAGGAAAATAAATTTCGCAACTTTTTGTTTTCTTCGCAATTAATGCTTTTGATTCGTTTAATTTTGTTTTGTTTTATTGTTATAGCAATGGCTGCAATATTGTGTTAAGCTATTTGAAAATTTGTTAATTATTGAACTTTGCTATAATGGCTCGATTAAGAATGGTCACTACGTTGCCGGAAATCGAGTCTGGGTACCGCTTCCATGTCTTAAAGTCTACAGGTTGAATTTTATTTTTCTGTCGTGTTTTCACAGCCTTACTCACTTTATAGTGTATTTATAGCTAATTTCGTGTAATATAAGTTATGCCGGAACCCGACAAAAAATAAAATTTAACCTGTACCACGTTTACCCTAATTCGTGTTATTTATTGCACTTGTTTTGTGAGACATCGTGCAAAACATGAGAGGTTTTATTTTTTATTCACTTGATACTTTTTTAATTTTTTAACATCAATTGTTTGTCATAGGACTGTAAAATACTTTTTGATATAATATGATTATCATTGAAAAAACTATGTTTGATAAATGAATCTTTGCATGTTAATGCTTAATTTCAGAACGCAACGCCAGGATGGCGCAAGAACTACGGGTCCAGACGATTGTTCGGCCCACTACGAGGTTAAAATATGGATTATCTTTCAACTTTTATATTTATTAAATGTGCTCATTGGCCCATTGGCGCTGTCTTTGCCTATAATTTGGCGAATAGTAAACTCTGAATGTAATCACGTGTTCTATTGGGATAACCCGCCCTCAGAGTACAAATCCTAAATATGTGAATGAAACAAACAACGCAAGATATAAGCACCCAATCAAAACTCTTGATTGCGGAATAAGCCGATTTCATTGGTCAGATTAAGATTTACTCTGAGGGCGGGTTATTCAGATAGTTTGCACCTGGGATTTAATGCGTGAGGTTTCCCCGTGACCTGATGCGCAATTTTGGCGTTTCAATCCATTTGAATCATATATAGTAGGTGACCAAATATTTTTTATATGCTCTTTGAGAATCATAAGACCTTTTTTGGTCTAAATATCTGAAAATATGTTAAAAATTTTCCTCATTTCTTGCTCAAAAATTTTCAAACTTATTTCTCTGAATTCACCAGCTAAAAATATTGAGAGTGAAACCTTTTATTTCATTCAAATATGTCCTTGTTTTGTTTCTTCGCTCTTGTTTATAGTCTGAATCATAATTTTTGTAACAAACTAAGGTTTGGCAGAAATCCATCGAAGCTCTCTTATCAGGAATAAAAAAAATTGTATTTCACTGTAACTTGCCAAATTAGTAAGCCGACCTATCCTCCATGTTAAATTTATTCCATTAAACTCATAAAAAAAATGTTTCGATGTGATAAAATAACGTTTTTTTCCGTCTTTTCAAAATTTTCGATTTTGACGAAGAAGTCGTTAAGAACAAATGTATCAAAAAACGATTTATTAAGTTAAAATAATCGATCTGAAAAAAAAGTTTAACAAAGTGAGCTCAAAAGTAGCAAATTTTTATCCGAAAATTTTGAAGTGGGAAAAAGTTTATCATCAAGAGAAAAAAAATTGAAAAAGTGCAAATCTGTCAAATTGCACCGACCCAATTAAATATAACAGGATATATGGATCAACGGACCTCAGAGTACGAATCCTAACATTGAAATGATACAAAAACGCAAGATATTAGCAACCCAATAAAACCGTTGATTGCGGAATACGGCCGTATTTCATTGATCAGATAGGGAAGATCAACCAATCAAATGCTCAGATTTCGCATTTATCAAATAGTTAGGATTTGTACGCTGAGGTCCGTTGATCCATATTCAAGTATGACATCAGACTCTAATATTTTATAACTAATCATGCATCGAAAATAACATAAAAAATAATTAAATGTGTGTTGAAAGTTTACATGTATAAAGTTGACCTATTATATATAAAGTTCACATTTTTCTGGAAATGATAACATGTTTAATAAGGGCTACTTCAACTTTTAGTTAAATTTACACCAAAGGCAAAGTTTATCTTGTTATTCTTGTCCCCCATTATGTGCCTTGTGCAATATTTCATTTGCTTCTCAATCGAATTGTTAAGCACAATATAGAACATATAATATACATGTAATTATAATAATTTCCAATAATTTTATTGGAAATTATATAAGAATAAGATACGTATCGTTTATCAAACGGAAGTCCATGATGAGAATGTTTTCCCAATAGTACATAATATACATTTTATTTTAATGATTTCCAATAATTTCATTGGAAATTAAAAAAATATAAATGTTTTTGGCATGCACAACATTCAAATTTCCAAGAAAATTATTGGAAATTATGTAAATTACATGTATATTATATGTACTATTGGGAAAACATTTTCATCATGGACTTCCGTTTGATAAAGGATACGTATCATATTGTTATATAATTTCTAATAAAATTATTGGAAATTATTACATGTAACTTATATGTACTATATATCCACAGATGAATTTTTTTATGCTCATTTTAATATTTTCTATGGTTGAAGCAAGCAATAT
>SCLH01000174.1:40785-54199 GCA_004367855.1 Oikopleura vanhoeffeni
AGCTTTAAATCGAATTTGGATTTTTGAAACAGGCGTTCAAACTTTTAATTGTTTTAGAATTGTTTATTATTTTTGAAACGAAAGATAAACTTGTTTACAGTACTGTTTAGGTTTTGCGAATCCTGGTAACTAAAATCGAACCTTCGAGAAAGTTGGTTGAGGAAAAAGTTCCCAGCGTGAAGCGTTACTTCAAATCAGCGACGCCTGTTTTTGTATCAAATTCGCATCACCAGATAAGTACTGTAGAAAAAAACAGGAATTTTTAAAGTCTGAACATTTCGACAAAAAAACCTAATAAAATGACTTTTCAGAAGAAGTTAATTGGTTTTTCTTTTTGACATTCTGGGCTTTTTTTATACATTTTTGATAAAAGATGTAAATTTTCTTTTTGATTGACAGATATCTGCAATTTATCACATGTTGTTATTTAAAAAGCATCGCACATGTGGCGACGGTATCTTAAGCATGGATTTTGTTTTATATAAATGTGTCCTCAACGTCATATGTCCGTTCGAAACATGAATAATATCGTAAAACACAATATCCAAATAAAGAGAAAAATCACATAAAAACTCCATAAATCGGTTCAAATTGGCTAAAGCCATTCCCGAGTTTTGAAGATATGTGGCAATTTGTTAAAGTTCGGATGCTTTTGATAGTGCCTGTTTTGGTGATCGGGCCTTTCTGGCCCCATTATTTTTTTTAAACATGTAGATTCTACATTGTAGACATTATTTCCTAATCGATTTTGACCGATTCCATCTCGAAATTTCTTTGAAAGAGAAACACCGTTAGAAATATTGCTTGCTTCAACAATAGGAAATAAAAAGATGAGCAGAAAATAATTCATCTGTGGATATATAGTACATATAAGTAACATGTAATTTTAATTAGTAAATTGTAAATTTAATTTTATTAGAAATAATATAACAATATGATACGTATCCTTTATCAAACGGAAGTCTATGATGAAAATGTTTACCCAATAGTACATATAATATACATGTAATTTAAATAATTTCCAATTATTTTATAGGAAAATTTAAATGCTGTTATTTCAGTTCATTCATTTATTCAGGTCATTCAGTTATTTCAGATATTTCAGTTCACATTCAAAAACATTTAAAAATTGTAATTTGATGTCACACCAGAAATAAACTGTGAAAATATCGAAGTAAAAAATTGTGAGTTGTTATTTATATTTCACTCAAATGTGTTCAAGTGAGCTTCTCTCAAGTTTGAACTTGTTAATAAAAAGTATATTTAATGCAAAAAAATACACCTCAAATAAGCATTTTGATAGTCATTTTATGATAAATAAGCTATAAAATATTTCTGCAAAAAAGATAAAACTCGAGAAAATTAAGCCAAAAGTTATTATGACAATAGCTTTTAAAATTCAAAAAAATCGGTCTTGAATGCACACTTTGAAATTCACTCAATATGAAATTATATTTCATGAAAAATTAACTATGAAATTTTCATGCCAAAAGTTCAGAACGCCAGATAATCTAGCTTTAAAAAGAGCCTAAGTCCGAAAATGATCACAAAAAAATCTCTACAAGATAGCTTTGAACACTGATACCCATTTTTGACTTTTGAAATTGCTTAATTTAAATAGTCTTAATTTTCTTGAGTTTTCAAATTTTGGCAAAAATATTTTATTGCTGATTTTTCATAAAATAGCTGATTTTTAAATAAATTTAATTTTACATATAATGAATTTGGAAATTTCAATTTAATTAAAGGGGTTTAATTAAGGAGGTTAATTAAGGGTATCCCTGCTCCTAATTTGACATATTCTGCATATCTCGATGAAATTTATATTGCGAACAAGGACCTCGAGATAGTAAATTCAGATTAGCCAAGTTTGTGGAAAACTAGCTGTCAAACTGCGAAAAAAATTGCCAAACTTTTGTTGTATGACACACACTCCCGTCACAATAAGCGGCACAGGAGCGCCCTAAGCCAAACGGAAATTCCTACTCCTCGAGGTATTATATTTGAAATATAACTTAATTTTTAACATAACCTGTAAATTAAAATATACAAAACTTTTTGGTTAAGGCATTTTGCGATGAATGCTATATTTAGTCTCAAAATACGTGAATAAAACCTTGTCAAAATACCGGTTTTTTGACTTTGTTTCATGCGGGAAAATCTATCTTCTCTCCTAGGTTAAATTCCAAATTTAGCTCAAATTTTGCAAAGCTAGCCGAACAAACAGAAACTTGCAGATGGTTTTTTGTGCAAATTTCGGCCCCAAACAAAAAATAATATTTCAAAGGTCACGGAAAATTTCCGAAAAAAATTATCGATTGTTCGAAAGAGCTCAAAAAAGCTGGGAAACACTTAAGAGAAGTTGGCTACGTCAACCGAATAATTTTGAAGTTTTATGGGTCGGTCAAAGTTACACAAAGTTTAGTTGTTGAAAGCTGATGAATTTTTGGGGAAGAAAATACTTAGAAAAGAAATCGAGAAAGAACGCAAAATTTTTCGATATTTTTTTTGTTGTCAATTTGGGTTGTTTTAGTGCGTACATAACATAAACAATTGATTTGTTGATTTTTATGACCATAAATAAATGCAGAAAATGTAGGAGCAGGGATACCCTTAAAGGTCGATTTTTGCAATGTTGAAAGAATTTTTCTTCAAAAGCCTTGATTAATCTGATGTTTTATTAATTTTGACATAAATATTAATTGCTCATTTTTCAAAAAATTTAATTTCAAATAAAATGAAGTTTGGAAATTTTGTTATGTAAGGGTCCAATTTTTTTGCATTTCAAGGTGTCTCTTTTTCAAAGCTGAAATGAGATGCAGGCATTTTGAAATTTTGGCATGATTGTTTCAAAGCTAATTTTTCATGAACATAATTTCATATTTGAGTGGAAATTCAAAATGTGTCATTTAAGGGCCGATTTTTTTATTTTAAAGGCCTTTGTCACAATGAACTTTTGGCTTGAATTTAATCATAAAAATGACTATCGAAATGCTTATTTGATGATGTATTTTTTTTGCATTAAAATATACTTTTTACTAACAAGTTTCAACTTGAGAGAAGCTCAATTGAAAGCACATTTTGAGTTGAAATATAAATACAATTCACAATTTTTTACTTCGATATTTCACAGTTTAGTTTCTCTTATTTCTGGTGTGACATCAAAATTACAATTTTTTAAATGTTTTGTTGAATGTGATACTGAAATATCTGAATGACCTGATAAAATGAATGAACTGAAAATAACGAGCATTTAAATTTTCCTTATAAAATTATTTGGAAATTTATTAAATTACATGTATATTATAATGTACTATTGGGAAAGCACATTTTCACCANTTTTATGACATAATAACTGCAGAAAATGTAGGAGCAGAGATACCCTTAAGGTCGATTTTGTGCATTTGAAAGAAGCTTTTCAAAGCTTGATTATCTGGTGTTTTTAAATTTTGACATAAATATTTAATTGTTGATTTTTCATAAAATTTAATTTCAAATGAAATGAATTTGGAAATTTTTATGTAAGGTCAATTTTTTGCATTTCAAGGGTCTCTTTTCAAAGCTGAATTATCAGGCATTTTGAAATTTTGGCATACTTGTTTCATAGCTAATTTTTCATGAAATATAATTTCATATTTAGTGGAATTCAAAATGTGCATTAAAGGCCGATTTTTTTAATTTTAAAGGCCTTTGTCACAATAACTTTTGGCTTAATTTTCTCGAGTTTTGTTATTTTTCCAGAAATTTTTGTAGCTTATTTATCATAAAATGACTATCGAAATGCTTATTTGAGGTGTATTTTTTTTGCATTAAATATACTTTTTATTAACATGTTCAAACTTGAGAATAGCTCACTTGAACACATTTGAGTGAAATATAAATAACAACTCACAATTTTTTACTTCGATATNTTCACAGTTTATTTCTGGTGTGACATCAAATTACAATTTTTAAATGTTTTTGAATGTGAACTGAAATATCTGAAATAACTGAATGAACTGAATAAATGAATGAACTGAAATAACAGCATTTAAATTTCCTATAAAATTATTGTAAATTATTTAAATTACATGTATATTATATGTACTATTGGGAAAACATTTTCATCATAGACTTCCGTTTGATAAAGGATACGTATCATATTGTTAAATAATTTTCAATAAAATTATTGGAAATTATCAAAATTACATGTAACTTATATGTACAATATATCAACAGATGAATTTTTTTATGCTCATCTTCTTATTTTTTATTGTTGAAGCAAGCAATATTTATAACGGTGTTTCTCTTTCAAGGAAATTTCGAGATGGAATCGGTCAAAATCGATTAGGAAATAATGACTACAATGTATAATCTACATGTTTAAAAAAAATAATAGGGCTAGACAGGCCCGATCAGCAAAACAGGCACTATCAAGAGCATCCGAACTTCAACAAATTGCCACATATCTTCAAAACTCGGGAATGTCTGTAGCCAATTTGAAACGATTTATGGACTTTTACCGATCTTTTATGTGATTTCTCTGTTTATTTGGATATTGTGTTTTACAATCTGGGACCTTAACTGCTATTCATGTTTCGAACGGACATATGACGTTGAGGACACACTTCACGGTGAAAAAAAACAACTATTTTTTGTGAATAGTGAAGATAAGGGCTAGGCAAACGTTTGCCCTATGTATAAATGATTATATTTTTTCTGTAGTTTAATGCAATATATATAAAACAAAATCCATGCTTTAGATACCGTCGCCACATGTGCGATGCTTTTTAAATAACAACCTGTGATAAATTTCAGATACCTGTATCAATCAAAAAAAAATTTTCATCTCATATGAAAATCGATAAAAATAGCAGAATTTCACAAAGAAAAACCATTAAACTTCTTTTCAAAAGTCATTTTATTAGGTTATTTTGTCGAAATGTTCAGAGTTGAAATTTTTGTTTTATTCTGCAGTACTTATTTGGTGATGCGAATTTAAAAAAAAGTCAGGCGTCGCTGATTGGAAGTAACGCTTCACGCTGGGAACTTTTTCTTCAACTAACTTTCTCGAAGGTTCGATTTTTGTTACCAGGATTTGCAAAACATTAATAGTACTGTAAAAATGTTTATCTTTCGTTTCAAAAATTATTTACAATTCTAAAACAATTAAAAGTTTGAACGCCTGTTTCAAAAATCCAAATTTTTAAAGCTGAAAGTTTATCTTTTCTGAAAAGTTGACTTTTTCATTCCTAATTTAATAGTTTTTTTTTTGAAGGAAAGACAAATTTTATAAGGAGAAGACGGAAATTTGCACAGCCTGAGTTTTCTCGTTTACTGAGCTTTTTTTTTGTCCGCCGGGTAGACAGGCATATTCAATTTCACCTTGATTTAAGATCATTGATGACTCATTTTTGGCACGTGACATGAAAGCGCTTTTTTCGTCTGTGTAGGCACTTTTTTTTGTCCGCGAAGGCACTTTTTTTAGTCCGCGTTTGACTTTCTACCCGGCCGACGAAACCTAGGCTAGTTTCGGCGATAACTAAAAGTTTTTTTTAGATCGATACAAAATCTGTATTACAGATATATGTGCAATTTATCTCATTTCTTCATTCGAAAAGCCTGTCAATTGTGGCGGCGATATCTTCAGCATGGAATTTGTTTTCAATAGCTTCCAAGTAATTTTAAAAAAAAATAATTATTTTAATGCACAGAAAGTAATTTGTCTACCCCTTATCTTCAATCTTTTAACATATAGTTAAACAAAAAAAAAGTATTTGTAGCGTTTTATTCGCCACAACATGTTCCTATAAGGCCAAATTAAACAAAATCAAACATGTTTTTCTGGATAAAAGTGACGGTACGATATTTTCTTTCTAAAAAAGAAACAATAATATTACTTTTGACATTTTATTACGCTCATATCAAGGTCAGCAGTCAAGTTAACAGATCAATGAATACAATATCTGAATAAACAGATGAATTACACAGAAGATCACTTTATCAACTCCATAAATCGTTTCAAATTGGCTTCAGACATGTCCGAATTTTGAAGATATTTGGCAATTTGTTGAAGTTCGAATGCTCTTGATAGTGCCTGTTTTGCTGATCGGGCTTGTCTGACCCAATCATTTCTGTTAAACATGTAGACATTATTTCCTAATCGATTTTGACCTATTCCATCCCGAGATTTTCTTGAAAGAGAATCACCGTAGGAAATATTGCTTGCATCAACAATAGAAAACAAAAGAATGAGCATAGAAAAATTCATCTGTGGATATATTTGATTCAGCAACTGGAACGAAAAGCAAAGAAAATATCGCTGCTTATAAGGATCGAAAACGCTCTCTAGCGTTTAAGTTATAGCGCCATTCTTGCGCAAGACACATTATTGGAGGTGAAAATAACAAGATTGTCGTCAGTTTTGGTGTGAATTAAATAAAAAAGTTTTGATAACCGTTATTTAATATGTTAATCTTTTCGATTGAAATTAATGTAAATTTTCATCAAAAAATGATAAATTGAATGTTAAACCGCGTGTCATACTAGAAATACGACACATATTTGCAAACTTTGTAGGCTGATTAATTATTCGGGTCGTAAGATTTTTGACGCGTTTTTTTTACAAACCCAGGAAAAGACCCAAATTTTTTATTTTTGAATTTTGATCTGAAAACGCTCAAAAATGGCCGCTAGTAGCCTGATCTTTTAATTTCAAATTATTTTGCGGATTTTTTAAGATTTTTCTAAAATTTCTTTTAGAGAGTACTGGTCGCTGGTTTTATGAGGCTATTGGGGCTTTGAAAACGCTCCAAATTAATTTCGGGTGATAACAAAGTGTACTACCGACCAAGTTATCAAAAAAGAAGAAAATCAAAAAGTTCTTATCTGGTCGCGCTTATTTTTGGCATCTGGTTAACTTTTGTTTAATTCTTCGAAAAATTAATTAGAAATATCGGTTGGGCCGAGTTTAAGCTCTGTGAGAGCTTTTATTTTTGCAAACATAACGTTAGTTATCGAATGAGTAGTTTTAATGAAAAATTATTTTTCATTGTCTTTAAAGTTTCCTGGTGGCCGAAGTTGCTCGACAGATGCGAAGTAGCTGACAATTACAAGACAACCACTGCTGTTTTTTTTTGTAGGAATTAGTCTAGTCCAAAATTTTGAGAATAAATTCTGTAATTTTTAAGAGAAATATTGGAAAACTTTAATAAAGAAATACCAAAGGTAGTCTGTTTCAATGGTATCTAAATGTCTCGATTATAAATATTTTATTATTGTTTATTAATTTAAAGTGATTTAAGTGTGATTTGAGTGTAATTTAAAGTGATTTTAAATTATGTACATGTACAAGTTTGTGTTGATTGTAAAATATTTTTATAATTTTTATCAAATTGATCCAATCTCCTCAAATTTGCATCCCACATCATTCCAGAATTAAAATTAGCATTTTCTTTAAAATGAATTCTCCAATTTTCAAATGAATTCAATTCAAATTGCTCAACATGACTTATTGGGTGACCAAATGAAACCCAAGTTACTAAATAAAATTTTTTAGAATATTTGAGCCTTAAATTATATCAGTTATATATTTTAACGAAATTAATTATATCGAAGAATATTCTTCCTCCTGCTTTATCACTCTGCGTCATAACTCTGACGTCAGCGAAGATTATATTATTTCGAGAATCGTGTGATTTGATTAGTCACTGTCTTTTCTGACGTTACAGTTGTAACTCGGAGTGAGAAGACAGAAGAAGGGATAATTTTCGAAATGCAAGGTTTATTTAAAACTTGGATAGGAGATTGATATCACCGATGAAAAAGTTATCAGCTGAAAACTGCTAAAATTCGTGATTTCAGGCTTTCTCTAGATTTTCAGAGGCAGAAAAACTAAAAAAGTTGTTAATAAAGATATACGTTTTTATTAAGACGATCAGAAATACAAAAATAACTCAGTTAATACAGATAAATAAATATGTGGAGTCATAGATTCGAACGCAGGACCATTGCTAAAATTCCCTAGTTTTGACGATCCACGATGGTCGACTGTTGTGTAGCGGTTTCGAGCCGATCATCCTATGAGGTGAAATTTGCGAAGCAAAACTAACGTCAAAACTTGAATTCTAGCAATGCGATGGTCCTGTGTTCGATTTTTTGATCGTCAAAATTAAAAAGTATACATACTTAATTTTTATTTGACAACCCAATTTCAAAAAATTAAGATATGTCCTTATACACATGTTGAAAACCCTCAAAAAACAGTCGAAATGACAGATCCTGATTGGTTCAAATTTAAACTAATAAAAATCAGACAACAATTGTCAATTTTTACAAAAGAAAAATTCATTTTTGTCATCACTGAAAATTTTTTCGTTTTATGTCTAAAATGCCATATTTTGATTCATACAATGAGCGCGACCTCGGACAGCTTTAAATGAATGTAAATACGGTTTGTTATCTGACCTGGTATTTTGAATTGAATCTCAAGGATGTTCTTTCCGCTCCAGTTGACAATGTTTTCGGCTTCGAATTGATAGTTTGATCTGATTCTGAAACAACTTCTGCAAGTCCAGCTATTAATGACTTCGATAGATTTTTTAGACAGTGTTTTGCAAGAATGACAATCAAATTAGAGTGATCAAAATATTCAGCAAAAAACAGCCTTTTTTTTATATTTACTTCGATCATGAACATGTGGAATTTTGCTCCATGGAATGTTGAAACAGACAGCAAAAATAATTTTATCATGACGTTACAAGAATAGACATTGTCCAATCACATCAGACGATGGTCGAAAATCCTGTCATTTCATTGGTCACTTTCTCTTCTTGTGACGTCATGATAAAATTCGACACATAGGCATCATTTTCGATATAAAGACATTGCATGCACGATTTTCAAGCAATTTTCATTCGATTATGCCGGTCACACAATGACATAACAGACACGATTGATTCTCAGTCAAAAAAATGAAAGCAGATGAAAGGCACTTTTTCGAATTTTGGGCGGAAACATGTGATTTTAGACACATGGAAAGGGCGGCCACAATGTCATTTGAGACATATATGCGTAGATTTTGAATTCGAATTTAGCACTTGGCAAATCACACACAAAATCAGACTAGACCATCGGTTTCGAAAAAAAACTGACCAAATTAAAATCGACCTGTCTGGCCAAAATGACACTGTGGCCACCCTTTAATATTAACATGTATGTGTCATAAATGTCATTATGTCCGCCGTTATTTTCATGGCTTTTTACCTCATCAGGTATGAACGCCTGAACGAGAAACAGTTAAAAATTTTAAACTTAAAATTTTATATTCAGCACTCCGAACATTTAGATATATTTGTTTCTGAAAATTCGGTTGTTGTATTGGTTGAGTAAATTAGTGTTGGTTGAGTTATCGATACTGTTGAAGTTGCCGCCAAAGATTTTTTGTCAGAACAGGGATCAATTTAAGTCAAAATGGTTAAATAGTGATTCAAAATAATCAGATATGGTTTTAATAGTTCATGTTTATAACAATTGATAATTGTTAACTAGTTTTGAACATGAATTTCGCAATTCAACTATCCCTGTCACAAGCCTGGTCTCAACTGAGGTAGGCCCGACAAAACTTATTTGCCTTTGATAGTTGATATTTTGATATATGGATTACCGGACTTCAGAGAACAAATCCTTAATATTTGAATGATACAAACAACGCAAGATATAAGCACCCAATCGAAACCCTTGATTGCGGAATAGGCCGATTTCATTGGTCAGGTTAAGAAAGAATCAACCAATCAAATGATCAGATTTCGCATTTTTCAATTATTAAGGATTTCTACTCAGAGGTCCGGTAATCCATATTCTAAGAACTCATGAATAAAAATGATCCATGCAAATATAAAATTCAATTTGACCAAGAAATTGTTTAAAAACGCAAACCCGTTTTAAATTTACCTCTCATTTGGCTTGAAATTTTTAAAATTAATTCAAAAATAAGTTCAAACCAAAGGATCGGCAAAAATATTTTAGAAAAACTGATGTTTCTGAGTCGATTTCAAGACAAAAACTAAAAGTGGACCGAAAATAAATAATCTAAGCTGGTCAAATTTTGCCGTTCTTACCTTAGTCTAAATGAGAATCGAAATATTTGTTTTTGAATAACTTGGCATACTTTTAAATTATTGTATTTTCTGACCCACCCGTTAAATTGAAATATACTAATAGCTTCTCAACTAACATTGGTTAGCAATAAAATTTATACATTGTGTATTTCAATTTGAGGGGTGGGTCAGAAAATACAACATAATTTATACTATGAATGTTTGTTAGTTAATGGTTGCTAAAAATGGTTATACGATAAAAATCAAAACGTTAATATACCATGTATACATTTATAAATTATAACCCGTGTTAACACTTATGTCAATTTAGATAGTGGCATATTCGGCCATGCTGGGCCAGCTACATAAATAAACAGCAGTATGAACAGGGGATATTAAGATAATTAAAATGTTGAAAACTTTATTAAAGCTGTAGAATAACAGCTGCCGAAGTTTACCCACACTAGTTAACAAAAAAAACCAAACAATTTAAAAAAAATGCAAATTATCTACCTCATTAATTATTATTAATACAGAAAATTAATCCCTGCTCGAAGCTCCCATTACAAACAATTTCATTTCGTTCTAATTTTTGATAAAGTTTTGTTTCGATGTTTCGATATGACCAGTTACAGGTTCTATTGTCACAGTGACATGTTGTTTTTAACTGATTATTGATTGTTGTGATTCTATCGAAAGAAGTTTAAAACTTTTAACAATTAAAATTCGAATATTATTTAATTTTATTCAAAGAAACATTTCGAATTGGCATTTTTAAAATTTTATTTTCAAGTTTTTAAATTTAAAGTGAAAAATCTAGCATTTTACCATCTTTTGTCAAAAATAGTGTCAGCTAACTACAGGTGATTTTTAGGGGTAGCCACTGAAACGACAAAATTGTAAAACGCCAAAATTTGAAAATGATGCGTTTTACTGATTTTTTTGTATAACGCCAAAATAATGCGTTTTACGATAAAATCAGTAGAACGCCAAAAAACTTATCTTTTCGTAAAACGCCAAAAAAGAAAATATTTGTAGAATCCCAAAGAATTGAAATTTGGTGAGAAGAATATTCGTAAAACGCCAAAATGTTATATATCTAGAATCTTTATTATTTTGAATTCAAATGTACTTTATTGGGAAAAATAAATGACAAGAACGGTATATAACGGTACTTAGAAATTTTAAATGAGAAATGTTTTTCAGTGGTAAATAAAAATGTCAAAAATATACAAATTGTATTTTTCTTGGATAAAATAGTGAAAAAAAGTGGACGGAAATTATATTGTAGTTGGAGTAAAAAACACATACTGTACCACAGCTGTAGAAGTTTATAGGTGTTTTACTAGAATATGCAAAAAACCACCGTTTTTTGAAGGTTATTCATCGAAAAATTAATCTCCTCCTAGATTTTACGAAATCCTCACTTTCAGCAGTTCTCTCTTTTTTTGGCGTTTTACAAATAATCAGCAAAACGCATCATTTTCAAATTTTGGCATTTTACGATTTAGGCGTTTCACTGGCTACCTGATTTTTTAATCTATGTTGATTTTTTTTAAATTAACTTCGCACTTTTATTTTTAAACTCTGTCTTCCGATTTTACATTTCAAATTGCATACCGACATCCCAGTCCTCGGGCTTTCAAAGCAATATTTTTCTATATTGTATATGTCGGGTAATGCAGCACAAGTTGCACACACTGCTGGATCTCTTTTCAGGGATATAATTTTTTGTTTATTTAATAATCTCAAATTATTAATTCGGATCAATTTATTCACAAAAAATGCAAGCTTTTTGATTCAATCATGGAAATTGGCTGATACACAAAGACTGTAAAATGTTTGAAAGATCACAAAAATATCCAGTGAATTGACAAATCAAAAAGACCAAACTTTATTTTTAATAATAATTTTAATAATTCAAGCATAATTTAATAATTGATTTAATTATAAAATTTATTTTTAATGAGTTCAGGTGCAAATGATTGGCATTTATGACTTATAAACTGCGAAAAATTAAATCCGTCTACTATTCCAAACATATCCAAGTTTTTTGTGATCTAGACATCTCAATTTCGAGATACTTTTCTGGTTATCTCCAACAGCGATCAGCATGTAATTCCGATTGCAACTTGATTTACATAAGTCGCCTTTGCATCTTTTTAAAAGTTGAATAAAGTTAACAATACATTTTCAAAAATGAAATTTTTCAAGAAATTTTATGGATTTTTAGGGACTTAGTTTAAATAACAGTACTTACTGACCAGTATAAGTGCTTGAAGTTGTTTTGAACTTCTGCTCATATTTATGGAAATTTTAATAGGCTGAATAGGATAAAAAATTCTCAAGTAACCGTTGATATCTTTTCATGGATTTCCTCGAATTATAATGGTTTTTGAAAAATCAAATAACAAACTTGTAAAATACTTATCTTAGGCACATTAGCCTGCGATCGCTTTTCTAACCTACGCGATGCGGAACTCGTAAGATTCAATAATATAATAACACGTGATAAATTTGAGTATGGTTCTCAATATCATTTTGGTACAATCCACTCAGAGGACACCGACGTTTTACTCAAAAAATTCTTCATTTATTCTTATCATGTTGAAGGGAAAACCAAATCAAAGCCAATCAGAGAGCGCAATTCTTCCACGCTTTTAGCGGTGCCCCGGAAAAGTTGACGAATTGTTTGCGTATAATAAGCGGTGCCTTCTGAGGGGATTTTACATTACTAAACTTTTCTGTTTTTCACTTTAGAATTATAAATTACCGCTGAAGTCTCAAGTGGGGTCGATATTCAAGCCGTATAGAAGATCATACTCGCTGTGTTATCAAACAAAGTTAATCGGGCATTAAATGATGACGCATAATTCGACGTTTCAATAAATAAGAGCCGATGAGCCGACCCCCTAAAATGCAAAACAATCACACAAAATGAACATTTCGACTTGCATAATACGTAAAATTCAATTTCATGAAAAATAAGCTATTAAACTTGTATGAACGAATCGACTTTAGAAAATGCCATTAAGAGGGTTCTGAGTGCTGGATTGCATGCAAAAATTATCTTTTTTCGTTTGATAAATAAGGCAAATAAATACAATTCCTGGGTCAATCGGTCTTGAAAAATCAATTTCGGCAAAGAAAATTTTTGTAATTCGACTTTGAACCCTGTTTTGAGAGTTTTAACCAAAAATAGCAGATAACATAAATATGGAAAAAAATGTTTTTTTGAAAGCGAAATTGAATTCTGCATCAAAAACTGAGCTAGAAAAGTATGTTTAAAAAGTTAAACACTAATACTAACTAAAATCAGGCCTTTGATTGTTTGTTAT
>SCLH01000174.1:55897-67087 GCA_004367855.1 Oikopleura vanhoeffeni
AATCAACTTGGAAATAAACTCCGCGAGAAATATCCTGCTGGAGACAAATAAAGGCTTGAGAAAAAGCGTTCTGGTAAAGTGTTTTACAAGCTTATTACAATTTTAAATATAAATTGACATATTTCAAAAACATCATCAGTGTTCACGGAAAAATATTTTTTTTTAATTTTTACTATCCGACATTCCAAACAAAATGTATCAGGTTTCAAAAAGTAGTCAAAAACTCCCCAGCAATTGCTGTGCTAGAACCCAGAACCCTCTTAAAGCGAGCGCTGATCTGATCCCCTAAAATGCAAAAAAAATCGCCTAAAAAGGAAAATTTCCAAATTCATAATATTTAAAATTCAATTTATGAAAAATAAACTATGAAATTTTTATGCACGAATCTTAAAACTTAAAAAAATGTCATTTAAGTGCGCGCTGATCTGATCCCTTAAAATGCAAAAAAATCGCTTCAAAATGAAAATTTGAAAATTCAAAATTAAACAAAAACAAATGTCATTTAGTTTTTTACATAAAATTGGTACGACTTTACGAGCTGAATATAATTTGTGCTATAAATTATAGCCTATAATCAAAACTTGCTTAATTCAAATTCAACTAAAAAATAAGCAATTTTCATCTGCAATGTAGCTTTTTAACCAATAGGGAAGATATTTACTTTACTTGGGCAATTTTCCAAACTAGTCAAACTTTTTGAGGCGGTATTGGTTGACGATAATTGATGGTCAATAAATCAATTCGATAACTTTAAGATTGATCAAATAGTACAGACTGTGCTGCACAGTGTTATTAGTACTATTTTTGTTTAACTACAGTATGTACTTCTTTTACTTGCGAAGTGAAAATTGTCATTTAGCTAATTACGGCAAATTAAAAATGGTAACGAAGTGGATTTATTTTGAACGCCAAGCTATAGCCGATGTCAAGGGTTTGAAAATCAAATCCACCTAGGTACTATTTTTTCTTGGCCGTAATTATCTCAAGGAAGATTTTCACTTCGCAAGTGAAAAAAGTACATACTGTATTCTGGGTGTGAAGTTAAAAGTGTAAAAGTTAAAATCTCAGTTTTCAACTTTAACTCCATGAATTCATATTATCGGAGACATCTAGCAGAGGACAGTTTTCATAAAATTCATTGTTTGTTTCAATTTCTCTAGCAAAAATAAATTTCAACAATAATACAAAAATTTTCATTTCAAGAAAAATGGTAAGTAAAGTAATTTCAGTGAGCACTGGGTTTTAAAACGTACGATATCGTTTTCAACAAAAGTAGCTTAATCCGCAAAAATTTGCGCTTAGCACAGTAATAATACGATCAAAGCATACAAAATAGGATTTGTTTTTAATCTAAAGACTGGTTCGAATTATTCTTATTCCGATCGGAAACCTTGGAAAGCTTAAATACAGCTGCTTAATAGCAGCTCAAGTTGAGCTGTATTGAAATATATATTTATCGAGAATTAAACTCAAATGACTTTGTGATAGTTGTAGACCGCTAATAGGATTGACATACAATTATAATTATGAGTTTGAATCCATGTAGGCGGGAGGTTATCGTTGTTTTCGATGAATCAGTATGTTTTCGATGAATCATATGGTTGAGCAGATTGACAAACATAATTTATATTGTAAAAGGAAATAGTACAAAACAAATAGGCCTAAATATATCACATAAAAATTTTTATAAAATTAAATCTTTCATGCTATGGGGGCTCGATATTGCCAAAGAAAACCTACGCATATTCACAATATTTATCAAACTTATTGCCAGTGCTCAAAGCGGTCGTGAATTGTACGAGTTGGTATCTTTTGACCCCAAATGGGGTCAAGAAAAGTTTTACCTTCTCTTGACCCCAAATTGGTCTAAAAGAAAAATATTTTGTTAAAACGCAACGTCTTGATTATGAGCTATAAGAGTGGTTGAGGAAATTCAACGAGCACAGTGATGAGCATAACTGATGGCGCATAAGTAGGGTCAGTACCGGGAGACTTATCTATAAAACTTATTCCCTTATTGCGGATTCTTTGAGTTGATGAGGTTTGAGTTGATGAGGTTAAACTATCTCGAAAAGAATGATTCCAACCATGAAATAAATTTGAACGACCAAGTGGTCACAATTTGAGTATAAACAACAACCTTTCGGGCTTTGAAACGCGCTATAAAGGTTGATTTTTATTGATTTTTGTTGTTATATCACCAATCTTATTACAAAAAACTAAAAAAATCTGTACTGAGGGGTTGAGGTTCGCATATACATCTCCCGGTACTGACTCTACGTATGCCGCATAAGTTATGCCTATCACTGTGTTCTAGTGCAGTCGGTGAACTTTCTCAACAACCCTTATTACTCATAATCATGACGTTGCGTTTTTCAAAACATATTTTTCATTCAGACCAATTTGGGGTCAAGAGAAGATAAACCTTTTCTTGCCCCTAAATTGGTCTTAATAAATCATTTGGATTCAGATCAATTTGGGGTCGAAAGAAGGTAAACCTTGTCTTGATCCCACCACTATTGGCTAAGTTGGGGTCAAGAAAAGGTTTCCCAATTGTACATTTTTCAATTTCGTTGAATTTTCACTTGAACCTTTTCCAGCTTCAAAATCGCAATCAAATTTGCGATCAATAAGTTGGTCTGACGATCCCTTGGCCTGATGCCCTCGTGAATTTTAAGAAATTTTCAAAATTCTGCCAAAATCATAAATTTTACTACAGTCCACCGTATTTCAGAAATTACAATTTAATTTTCCTATCAAATCCTTCATCGATAAATACTGGTACCACTGTTCAAAATAAAACTGCATGCAAAACAATTTGGCTGTATGCAATAATAATGTTGCCTTTATAAAGACATTGCATGGCACGATTTTTCATAAGCAACAATTTTCATTCGATTATGCCGGGTCACACAATGACATAAACAGACCACGATTGATTCTCAGTCAAAAAAATGAAAGCAGATGAAAGGCACTTTTCGAATTTTTGGCGGAAACATGTGATTTTAGACACATGGAAGGGCGGCCACAATGTCAATTTAAGACATATATGCGTAGATTTTGAATTCGAATTTAGCACTTGGGCAAATCAACACAAAATCAGACTAGACCATCGGTTGCGAAAAAAAACTGACCAAATTAAAATCGACCTGTCTGGCCAAAATGACACTGTTGGCCACCCTTTAATATTAACATGTATGTTGTTCATAAATGTCATTATGTCCGCTTATTTTCATGGCTTTTTACCTTCATCAGGTATGAACGCCCTGAACGAGAAAACAGTTAAAAATTTTAAACTTTAAAATTTTATATTCAGCACTCCGAACATTTAGATTTATTTGTTTCTGAAAATTCGATTGTTATTTGGTTGAGTAAATTAGTGTTGGTTGAGTATCGATTACTGTTGAAGTTGCCGCCAAAGATTTTTTGTCAGAAACAGGGATCAATTTAATGTCAAAAAATGGTGTAATAGTGATCACAATAATCAGATTATGGTTTTTAATAGTCATGTTATAGCAATTTGATAATTGTTAACTATTTTTGGAACATGGAATTTCGCAATTCACTATCCCTGTCCAACAAAAGCTGGTCTCAACTGAGGTAGGGCCGACAAAACTTATTTGCCTTTGCATAGTTGATATTTTGGATATATGGATTACCGGACTTCAGAGTACAAAATCCTCAATATTTGAATGATACCAAACAACGGCAAAGATATTTAGCACCCAATCAAAAGCCTTGATTGCGGAAAAGGCCGAATTTCATTGGTTCAGGTTAAGAAAGAATCAACCAATCAAATTGCTTCAGATTTTTCGCCATTTTTCAATTATTAAGGATTTTCTACTCAGAGGTCCACGGTAATCCATTATTCTAAAGGAACTGTGAATAAAAATGATCCATGCAAATATAAAATTCCAATTTGCAAGAAATTGTTATAACAAACGCAAACGTTGTATTTACCTCTCATTTGGCTTGGAAATTTTTAAAATTAATTCAAACAAATATATTTCTCAAACCAAAGCGATCGCAAAAATATTTTTAGAAAACTGAGGTTTCTGAGTCGATTTTTCAAGACAGAAACTCAAAAGTGGACCAAAATAAATAATTGAGCTGGTCCAAATTCTTGCCGTTGCTTACCTAAGTCTAGAATGAGATCGAAATAATTTTTTTTTGAATAAACTTGCGCATCTCTTTCTTAATTGTATTTTTCTGACCCACCGTTTAAATTGAACATAACTAATGCATTCAACTAACATTGGTATAATAAAATTTATAACATTTGTGTATTTCAATTTGAGGGTGGGTCAGAAAATACAACATAATATCTTAATCACTACTGAATGTTTGTAGTTAATGGTTGCTTAAAATGTATTATACGATAAAAATCAAAGACGTTAATAAACCATGTATACATTATTAAATTATAACCCGTGTTAACACTTATTCATTTAATTAGTGCATATTCGCCATGCTGGCCAGCTACATAAATAAACAGCAGTATGAACAGGGATATTAAGATAATTAACATTGTTAAAACTTTATTAAAGCTGTGAATAACGCTGCCGAAGTTTACCACCATAGTTAACAAGAAAAAACCAAAAATTTCAAAAAATGCAATTCATTCTACCTCTAATTATGATTAATTAACAGAAAATTTAATCCCTGCTCGAGCTCCCATTACAAAACAATTGTCCTTTCGTTTTAATTTTGATTTAAAGTTTTTGTTTCGATGTTTCGATATGAACCATTCACCAGGTTCTTATTTCACAAGACATGTCGTTTTTACTTATGATTCTTGATTGTGTGCATTCATACTCGAGAAGAGTTCTAAACTTTTTAACAATTAAAATTCAAATATTATGTAATTTTATTAAAGAAACATTCGAATTGGCATTTCTGCAAAATAAGTTTTTTCAATGTTTTTAAATTAAATGTGAAGATATCAGCATTTTAGCATCTTTTGTCAAAATAGTTCCAGCTAACTACAGTGATTTTTAGGGGTAAGCCACTAATACGACAAAAATTGTAAAACCGCCAAAATCTTGACAAATGATGCGTTTTTTTACTGATTTTGTTTAATACCAAATAATGGCGTTTACGATAAAGCCAGGTCTAGACGCCAAAAAAAACTTATTTTTTCGTTAAACGAAGAAAACAAATATTGTAGAGCCAACAGACATGAAATTTGGTGGGAAGAATATTCGTAAAACGCCAAATATGTTCATATATCAGAAATCTTTATTATTTTGTACATTCAAAGGACTATTATGGGAAAAATAAATTGCAAGAAACGGTATTAACGTTAATTAGAATCATTATTAAATGGAAAGTGTTTTTCAGGTGTTAATCATTATCAATGTGCCAATATAATAGTATCTTTAACTCGTTATGTGATAGTGTTTCTTTGGGATGTAATGTGAAAAAAAGGGACGGTAAATTCATGGTTTGGGTAATTTGTAGTGTGATAGCTAACACTACCTGTTACCCAAGCGCTAGGAAAGTTTAATAGGTGTTTTACCTTGGACTATAGCAAAAAACCAGCGTAATCTTTATTGTAAGGTTATTCATTCAAAAATTTAATCTCCTCCCTCAGATGTTTACGATAATCCTCACTTCAGCAGTTCTTTTTATTTTTGTGGGCGTTTTATCATCAAATTAATCTAGTATATACTATCATCATTTTTCAAATTTTCGGCATTTTATGCGGATTTTGGCGTTTTCACTGGTCTACTCCAGCTTTTAATCTAGTGTTTACGTTTTTGTTGTGAAATGTCTGCAACTTGCCACTTTTATGTTTAACTCTGTTTCCATTTGTCGATTGGGTTCAGTGAATGTGCTATACTACATCACCCAGTCCTCGGGCTTTCAAGACATGATTTGGTTGATATTGTACTTGTCGGGTATGCAGACCGTCTGCACACACTGCTGATTCTCTTTTTAGGGATATAAATTTTGTTAATTTAATAATTCTGAAATTATTAATTTAAAAAAGTAAAGAATTTTATTCTATGGAAGTTTTTTTTAATCCTCAAAACTTAAAGGACATTTGACAGAATAGCGTCGTAAACTCGTAATTTGTCGGCATTGATATTTTCAGTAATTAATAAAAAAAAGTTTTTGGTACATAGCGTTTCAATATTCGGATCGAATTTACTTCACAAAAAACATGCAAAGCTTTTTGATTCAATTCATGGAAATTGGGCTGATTACCAAGACTGTATAATGTTTGAAAGATCACAAAAAATCCACGTGAATTGGACAAATCAAAAAACCAAAAACTTTATTTTTAATAATAATTTTAATAAATTCAAGCATTAATTCAATAATTGATTTATTATACAATTTATTTTTAATGAGGTTCAGGTGCAAAATGATTGGCAGTTTATGACTTTATAACTGCCGAAAAATTTAATCCGATCTTTACTATTCCACAACATATCAATGTTTTTTGTTTGATTCTAGACATTTCAATTTCGAGATACTTTTCGGTTATCTCTCAACAGCGATGAGCATGTAATTCCGATTGCAAACCTTTGATTTACATAAGTCGGCCTTTGCATCTTTTTAAAAGTTGAATAAAGTTAACAATACATTTTCAAAAATAAAATTTTTCCAAAGAAATTTTTATGGATTTTTTAGGGGACTTAGTTTAACATAAACAGTAACTTACTGACCAGTATAAGTGCTTGAAGTTGTTTGAACTTCTGCTCATATTTTATGGAAATTTTAATAGGTCTAATGCGATAAAAAATTCTCAAGTAACGTTGATATTCTTTTCATGGATTTCCTCGAATTATTAAATGGGTTTTTGAAAAATCAAATAACAAACTTGTACAATACTTATCTTAGGCCACATAGCCTGCGATCGCTTTTCTAACCTACGCGATGCGGAACTCGTAAGATTCAATAATATAATAACACGTGATAAATTTGAGTATGGTTCTCAATATCATTTTGGTACAATCCACTTCAGAGGACACCGGACGTTTTACTCAAAAATTCTTTCATTTATTTCTTATCATGTTGAAGGGAAAACCCAAATTCAAAGCCAATAAGAGACCGCAATTCTTCCACGCTTTTAGCGGTCCCCGGAAAAGTTGACGAATTGTTTGGGCGTATAATAAGCGGTTGCCTTTCTGAGGGGATTTACATTACTAAAACTTTCTGTTTTTCACTTTAGAATTTATAAATTACCGCTGAAAGTCTTCAAGGTGGGGTCCGATATTTCAAGCCTATTAAAAGATCATACTCGCTGTGTTATAAACAAATGGTTAATCGGGCATTTAAATGATGACGCATAATTTCGACCGTTTCATCTGTTTTCATAAATAAAGAGCCGATGAGCGTCCCCTAAAATGCAAAAACAATTCACACAAAATGAACATTTCGACTTGCATAATACGTCTAAAATTCAATTTCATGAAAAATAAGCTATTAAAAACTTGTATGAACGGAATCGAACTTTAGAAAATGCCATAAGAGGGTGTCTGGGTGCTGGATTGCATGCAAAAATTATCTTTTTTTCATTTTGATAAATAAGGCAAATAAATACAATTCCTGGGTCATCGGTTCTTGACAAAAAATCAATTGTCGGGCAAAGAAATTTTTTGTATATTCGACTGTTGAACCCCTGTTTTGAGGTTTTAACCAAAAATAGCAGATAACATAAATATGGGAAAAAATGTTTTTTGAAAGCGAAATTGAATTTTGCATCAAAAACTGAGCTAGAAAAGTATGTTTAAAAGTAAACACTAATTACTAACTAAAATCAGCCTTTTGATTGTTGTTCGATTATGATATGACATGCTGCTTTATGGTTTATAGCGGTGCGCACTTGATGTATGGAATCATACAGTTATGATTAAAGATATCACCTCAAAAATGATAAAAATAAAATCCGAACGTTTTATGTATTTTTTTGTGAGTATATTTTCTGTTTAAAAAAAAAAAGGAATCTAAATATAATAAACAGAAAATATCCAATTTTGCTTAAAGTTTATTTTTTTATTATTACGATTACGCGGATTCGATGGATCACCCCTCTGTTTACGAATGACCTAAACTCAAATCTGTCCTTAAAAATTCCGAACGCTTTGTGGTCAACGATGTTTCTGATAATTTTACAAGTTTGAATCAACTTGGAAATAAACTCCGCGAGAAATTCCTGCTTTGGAGACAAATAAAGGCTTGAGAAAAAAGCATTCTGGTAAAGTGTTTTACAAGCTTATTACATTTTAAATAATTGACATATTTCCAAAAAAACATCATCAGTGTTCACGGGAAAACATATTTTTTTTCATTTTTACTATCCGATAGTCCAAACAAAAAAATGTAATCAAGCTTCAAAAAGTAGTCAAAAACTCCCCAGCAATTTGCTGTGCTAGAACCCAGAACCCTCTTAAAGCGAGCGCTTGATCTGATTCTCCTAAAATGCAAAAAAAATCGCCTAAAAAGAAAAATTTCCAAAAAAAAATTTTTTTCCTAAATTTAAATTCAATTATTGAATTTCATTAGTCACTTTCACTTCTTGTGACGTCATGATAAAATACAACAAATAGGCATCATTTTCGAAATAACTGTAAGTTAAGTTTTGCATTTTACAATAAATGGTCTCATGATAATAAAAAGGAGATCAACGTTACCGGAATTGTTCTCAAAATGAGAAAAAATAATATTTTTTTTCATGAATTGAATTTAATAAATCGAGTTCGGTAGTCTATCCCGGATATAATAACCGCTGATTTTATTATAGCTGATCAATTTTATTGGCATTTTTTTTTGTCTGAACATGTACAAGTTTGTTTTAATCGAAAAATATTATAATAGTTTTTTTCAAATGCATCTAATCTCCTCAAATTGGCATCCCACATCATTCCAGAATTATAATTAGCATTGTTTTTGAAATGAATTCTCCAATTTTCTAATGAATCCAATTCGATTTGCTCAACATGACTTATAGGATGACCAAATGACACCCATGTGACTAGATGAAAAATTTTAGAGTATTTGAATCTTCACCCTGTGTTCGGAAAGCACAATTTTAACTATAATTAAGGGTGTGGTGGTTTCAAGATTTTCTGCAGTTGTTTTGTCATGAAAATACACCAAATCAATCGTTCATGTTTCGAAAGCGCTAAACAACTAAAATATTCGAAAAATTAATGTCGAAACTTTTGCATTTTTCGATTTTTTTGAGTATTTTTTCCAGAATTATGCTGAAAATAACTTTTTTGTCAATTTAACCACTAAAACTTCAAAATATCGGGTTGACGTACGGGTTGAAAATACCGGGCCAATTTTCTATTCAGTGTTTCCTTGGCTTTTTTTTGAGCCCACTTTCGTGAAAATCGAAACACCTTTTTAAAGAAAAAAATTCACGTGACTTTGAAAAATTCACATGAGTTCGGGGTCGAAATTAAACAAAAAAGTCGTGGAAGCATTTCTGCTAACATTTGAGCAAATTTTGAAATTTAACCTTGGGGGAGATAGATTTTCCGACGGAACAGGGCCTAAAACCGGTGGTTTCTCAGAAAAAAGGTTAAACGTCTTAAGGGGGTGGTGTACGTGATTTTTTACATTTTGGACGGTTGGTACGGCTAAACTAATGACGGTATAACATTTATCATCAATACATATGAAAGATCTATCCTTGATCTCGCGATTCCACTAGACAATTTAGTACCACTTCCACCAACCATCTGGTTAACCGCGGTTAAACACGAGTCCCTCAACTTTTTTCAAAGAAACAAGGATCCTAGAGCTTTTATCGGAAAGTTTTGTGATTTGGTCAGAATCTGGAAAATTGTCTGAATTTAAGTGAATAGGAGCCAATTTTTTCTATTTTTGCCTCAGGGATCAGCAATCTGGTTGAATATGCCGAAAAATGGTATTTTTCGACGTTTTGATATAAGGCTTTTTCTGTGGAAAGGCCAGAAACGTCATTTTCGGAATATAACAAGCCAAAGAGTTGGTGAGCATCGAATGGGAAGTATTTTTTTGAATTACGGCCTGATTGGCTCTAAATTGACAAAAAAGTGGGCGAAATCAAAAATTTAGAATATAAAAATGAAAATTAGAAAATTTTAGTGCCACCAAAAGATTTCTTGTACACGATTTGCTGGAAACGATATAAGCAACTGAAGTCTCATTTTCAACACAGCGGATTNGTTTTTCTATAAATATTTCGTTTTGCGCTCTAGCACTGTTTGTGTTAAAAATGAGACCATAGTTGCTAATATCGTTTCCAGCAAATCGTTTACAAGGAATCTTAAAAATGGTGGCATTGAGATTTTCTAATTTTCACTTTTATGTTCAAAATTGTGTGAAAATCCGAAGGATACCGTCTTTTATCTCAAACTTTATACTAAAAATGCATATATAAAAGATATCCGGTGACCGGAAAACCGTTGGTCCGAGATGAGTTTTTAAAGTTGGCAGTTGAGTGCAAAAACTCGTTTTTCGATATGGCCTATAGTTTTCCCATAGTTCTAATGCGAAGGGGGGCTCCTGAAAAAAACTACCCGAACAAATCAGCATGCGCATGATGAATCACATTAAATAATTTTCCAGGCTAAATAAAAAATCAAATTCACATTAAATATTGTTTTGACAGAAAATTTACTCATATTCATCTTAAACATATCCGGATATTGCAGCCCCAAAAAATTTGCATAAAAATACTAATAAAGAAATTAAAGGCTTGGGATAAGAGTATCGTACTCGTAGTGCAGTTTCAATACCAAGATACTGAAAATCGACGTATAAACTGATTTCAAACCTCATGTACTGTAAATAAATGTGAAATATAATCGCCATCAATAATATCTAATGGCTAAAATTAAAAAAAATTTATGCCGATATTTTTTTTTAAAGATTTTCATAAAATAATTTTTTGAACTCGAGAATTGCTGAAAAATCTAAAATTTGGTAGATCTATGAGAAGTATAACATTGAATCAAAAATTTCTTGATTTCGAAAATTTTATATAGAACTTATATCCCTTCAACATCTTTTGTTAAATCTGAGAGATGTGGGCTGAAAAACGGCCTCATGAGTTGCTAGGAGGGGTCTTAGGAGTGTGAGGATTGGCTTCCTGGTCGCTTTTCAACCCATATCTCTCAGATTTAACAAAAGGTGTTAAAGGGGTATCTTTTTCACAACGGAACTCCATCTCGAAAACGTTTACTATCT
>SCLH01000174.1:70289-113442 GCA_004367855.1 Oikopleura vanhoeffeni
CTTGAACAGGAAGTTGAGTACGTACAGTGCCTCAAAAATGTTTAAAATGTTATTTAAATAAAAGTAAAATCGATAACAAAAAACATAACATGTTCTTAATTAACATGGCGCCAAGCGTGTATATTATACATATAAATATAAATTATGCTTGTCAAATCTTCCAGGATATTTCCGTTCACATCAAGTGTTAATTTAGGCTCAGAAATTATCGACCAACTGGGGCACAGTGCTTCAAAATGCTTCAGAACTCAAGTGCATTTTTGTTTTTTGTCCGATAGAAAATACTTATTGTCTTTATTAAATCAAAACAAAAAGTGTTCTCATCGACAAATTCCACAGTACAATTGAATGTTATCTGCAGCAACTTGAGCTATAGCTCAAATGCGTAGGCAAATAAACCGCATTTGTTTGGATCACTGTGCGGAAATGGATGGATTATATTTTGTATTTACAATATATTGTAGCAATATCAAAACCTTGTGATCACTTATGACCTCTAGTTTATAATATCGTTTCCAGAAAACTGATAATTGCGCAATTTCATGAATAATTAGCTCTTAAATTTTTATGCACGAATCTTAAACTTTAGAAAATGCTATAAAAGCGCTTCCTGTCCTTTTTTTGGTTTGCAAATCTATCTGCCAATTTCATGGGTAATCCCTTTGTCAATATCTGGTGAAATTTTAATTAAAATAACCTGCATTTTTGAAAATTATTTTCAAGTTTGATTTCAAACCTATAAATATTTGACGTTAAAAAGTGCTTAACGCCAATGAGCAAAATCCCGGTTTTGAATCTGTCTATGAAACATTTTCTCTAGTGACACATTCACCTAGCAACTAAGCTCCTGCAGCTAAGTCATTTCAATCCGAAATTTCAGTTTCAAATTCGATGTTAAAAATAAAAATTAAATTTTGAGTTTTTTTCGGAATACTTTTTTTTTCTCAGTTATGAATAGAGCAGAAATTTCTTCACCAAATATTGATTCGTTTTTTGTGACCCAGAACTGTTCCTGGCAAATACCCTGACCGCCGGGTCACCGGTGACTCACCGCCTGCTGTTGTGGTAGAAAATGTTCTTGATCTTCCGAGGCAATAATCAAGTCGGATCATAAATCAAGAAAACGATCGGTTCAGTTAAATAAGCAGAATTTTGCTCATTGCCCTTTAGCACTTTTTAACGTCAAACATTTATAATTTTGAAATCGAACAAGAAAAAAATGCACATAATTTAATTAAAATTTCTCCGGATATTGATAAAGAGATTACCCCTGAAATTTGCAGATAGATTTGCAAACCAACTTGATCAAAAAAACAGGAAGTTGAACTTGTTGAAAAATCCCTCTGGCTTAAAACCAAAAAAGCTTGAGGGTTTAAAATTCAAGAAATAAATGGTTTTTCTCGTTTGCGACTTTTTTTTGTCCGCCGGTTAGACACCCAAATTATTACGTGATCTATAGCAAAGTATTGGCAATTTTGGCTGTCTACACGGCGGACGAAAAAAATCGTCAACGAAAAAACTCGGGATGTATGTATTATAAATATTGAAATTTTATGTGAAGACATTTTTACTAGTGTTTTGTGAATATATTGGATAATATGATGTTCAATTTCAAATTTTTTATTCTTTATTTGAATTTTTGTTTTTGAACTTGAAAGATAATTTTGGATTTTTAGTTTTCGGAGTCGAAAATGTAGAAGCCGAGCCTATTTTTCTCATAAACTCACTGCCAATCCCGTCTTAAGGGAGTGAGTGTCGCTGATTTGGACCTTTCACGAAGGTATTTTTTGATAAACTCGCAGAGGTGATATCTTAAAAACTTTTGTATCTTGAAGAACAACTCTTCGCGATCATTTTAAAATTTAACAGTTATCTGATACAATGCCACCCACGCCGACATCTACCCTTTTGAAAAAATTTTCATCATTTTTCATCAGTTTTTTTTGTGTCATGCTCCAGAACAGCCTCACACATAAATTATGTATTATGTATAAGTGCCCTTGTTTTCGAAAATTTTTTTGGCGGACAAAACCGCGAAAAAACAAAAAGTAAATTTTTTGAAATGGTCAGTTTGTGAGGCTCAGTCAACAGGTATCTCCTCCACCAGTTTAGGAGATACAGCTCCGGTGAGCCCCCGTGAGGTCAAAGAATTTGTATCAACTACTGTAGTTCTCTCGTTAGTTCTACTGGTGCGCTCCCTACTCATACTGCATCTGAAAGCACAATAATTGTTTGACAATGCACTAAAGAGTTTTTTTTTAATTTGATTCGGCGTTTTCATTTTTATTTTTAATTTTGACAAAATTTTAGAAACCAAAAAAATTGAAAACTAACAAAAATGTTCAAAAATGTTTTTTCCGTAAATTCAAACACTTTAAAGGATTTTGGTGCACTTTTTAACTCGGTAGCGTCAGAAGAAAACAATTTAGCGCACTTTCAATTTAAATCATAAATAAATCAATAATTTAAGTTTTCGTTTTTTGACGTTTTTGGCGGCCAAAGCAGAAATTTGAAAGAACAATTTCGTTAAAAAACGTTTTTATTGTTGTTTTCTAGCCTGATACAAAAAAAGCTCAAAAAATGATGTAAATTGACAGAGAAGATACTTGATTAGTGTTACTTGGGGATGCTTATTAAATGTTTGTGTGTGTGCGTGGGTGCAATTTTATCTGATTTCTGTACATTGTGAAATGACCGCGAAGGTTTGTTCTGTATGTGACAGATGTTTTCAAAATAGCACCTTTGCACTTTGGAAAAAGTTCAAATTTGCGACACCCACTCCCTTGAGCAAAATCTTGCGTGACGCGTCATGACGCAAGTTGCGTTTTCGCAAAAAACTCAACTTAATCCCCTCCGCGTTTCCAAAGCGCGCGTCATCCCTTTTTTATTCAAGCCCGCTCTTTCGAGATTTAAGATATTGTTCAGCATAATTGCATTTTCTGATTTGAAATTACCCAGAAAATTGTCGAAGATTTTTTTTCGGAAATTATTTTTCAAATTTTTAAATACAAATATAACAATCTCATAAAGTATCTCAAATTTGAAATCTTAGATTTTGTCTTTCAGGTTGTTGTAACTTGAAACTATGACATTTATTCCTCATACATTCCAAACATTTTACTATCGATAAATTTCATTATAATTAGAAACGATCCCACATATTGAAAAAAAATTGGTCTCCATCGGACCATTTTCCAATTGTTGTTTTTAAAAAGACATAAAGGTCCCAAATTTGTGCTGAAAAAAGAGAGAATAGTCCAATTTTATTTACCGACTTGCTTATCGACAAATAACTCCCCTAGCTTTATCTGCACTTCCCTTTTTTGTCCTTATTCTTTAACTCGTGACTATGAAACAACCCGTTATATTCTTTCACACTAGTTTTAATTATTTGTGAAATAATATAGAGCTTGATCTGCTAAATTATACAGTAACAATTACTACAGGGTATTGTGGGTTTTGATCATCGAGATTAAGGCCCACGCTTTATTTTGAAGCAAATTTTCAAACAAAAACAGTGAGTTGAAAATTTTTCTTTGCACAAATATCAACTCACCACGTGATCTATTTTTTGACCAAGTCCTACTCGAAATGGATGCGCATATCGACAAGTGCATCTTTAATACGGTACGCTTATAAAAAGCCAAATTAAGTCACAACATTCTGTTCTGCCCTCAACCCTTGTTGAAAAGTCTTTTTTCACTTTAGTACAAAAATTATTGTTGAAGAAATTCTCCATATACAAGCTCTGCAAATTTAACTGAANAATAAGCCTGTGACCACTTTAAGTTATAAATAACGCCCTGATGACCAGGGTCTGATCAGTTAACCTTAAAAAGAGTTTTTTAGGGGTCAACAACTGTATCAAAATCAATAATGTATCATACCTGGCATTTTGAATTGTATCTCGAGAACATCTTTGTTCTTCCAACTCTCAATATTTTGGTCTCCAAATTTATAATCCGATCTAATCAGAGATCGGCAAACTGAAAAATTTTGCTGGTTCACGTAAAATTGTTATATTTTTAGGGCCATTTCCAGGGTTAAGGTGCGGCCTTAAGAGCGTAGCAGCAATGTGAAAGATTGGTACATTTTTTCGGAATGATTTATGAAAGAAAAAAAATTACTTCATTTTTATCTTCAATAAAAGTGTTCATTCTTGCAAACTTTTATTGAAGACGATAATTATAAACTATAGACATTTTCGGGTGTTATGCGCTTATTAGTGGATGAATCATTATCAATTGCGTTTAAATATGAAAAAATCGCCTGACCTTCAAAAGGAAACACGCCTATTACACCCGAAATTTTATTGAGATTATTTTGCGAAAATTAAAGTTTATTAAATTACGTGCCAAATGGCACAAACCGGTGTCACAAGCAAGTGTTGTAAATTTCATCAGTAGTTCAGAAACGATATTCGCGTGACTTTTCCATCGGTGGAAATATGGAAACCAAATTGATACCAGAACATTTCACAAGTGATTCGGCCTTATTTTTTAAAGATTTCAAAAAACTACTAATAAAATTTTTTGAACTTGATTTTCAAAATATTTCTATAAAAGTCGACAAAAAATGTCACATAAACATTTTATGATTTTTCAATCAGCGGTCACAAAATATGTAGACATGCATGAAAAAATTAATGTGGCTATCTTTTCATTTTTTTCACAAATTTCAGAATCAAAATCAGAAAAAAATTTTGAACAAAAAATGCGTGAAAATTTTTAAATGCTTTGAATTTTTTGGAAATTTCACGAATTCAAAAATAAAATTTCGAACTCAAATCTTTCTTAAAAAAGATAAGAATGATTTTAATGAGCTGATACACATTTATTTTGGTTCAGCTAACGATAATAAGCACAAACAAATAAACCAACTAATTATTTTCGTAAGTTAAATTGACTTCAATCTGCTAAATTGCTGCTACCCCCTTAAGAAAGTTCCCAACAGCATGACACATCTTGAAATAAATTTTATTTTGAAATGTCGAAAAATCATTTTTTTCTATCAAATAAACTCATAATTACCAACTCAATGGTGTTAATCTGTTTGCCGTGGGATAACTATAAATCATTTAATCAACGGTTCAATAATTTTCTCACCTGAACTTTCCGAAAAATCGAACACTAACTAGGGCGCGCGGGGACTCTATCTGATATTTCTCTTTGTTTCAAACAAACAAATTATTTGTTTTTCTTACAATGAATAAGAATTGTTTGTTGATTCAATAATTGAGAAAAAAACAAAACTTATTTATTTTTTTAACAACCAAAAAATAAACCTCTAGATGACCCTAATTTCTCAAATTTTGACCAATTTTCTTCAAGATTTTAAAGTTGCGCGCCTCTAGACTGAACACCAGACTGATTTTTAAATTTTTTGCTTATACACCAGTTAACTTACACGATTTGGTCGAGATATAGAAATGCAAAAAAAATTAATGAAAATTCAAGGCGCTAAATATTTTATGGCGACACTTGTCAAATTCTAAGTTTTTGAGAAAATTTTAAAGTTCGAAAAACAAAACCAAAAATTTCGGCCTCAGAGTAGTTCGCTACTGCAGCTTTACTTCATCTTTAATTTTTTTGATTTTTATCGCTTTTTTTGAAGGCGATGAACATTTTTTTAGGTTTTAAATTACCAGTTTTCGATTCGGTTTACTGGTAATATGCCATTTAGTATAACTCTTAAAATCATATAATTTGCAACCAAGGTTTCAATCATTACAGCCATATTAGATAAAAGTTTGTAGCTCTCACCGTTTTTTTAAAGACCTTCAAAAACACCTTTCATGCCGTTGGGAACTCCCTTAATTCAATTTATGCCTAAATCAAAATTTTCAACCAAGTCATAATTTTCGCCGGGGACAGAATATCCACAATGGGCAAAATGTCCAGTTTTTTTTGACTACAATCATGCTGTCCAGGGCAGTGTAAGATATGGGTCATATCATATGACTCATATGTATGGCTCGCCCAGTCGACCTTTCCCGCTTTGTTGCCCTGGTCTAAAAATGTTGCCCAGTGGGCCTGCCTTTGCCGACCCCTGGATCTGATGTTGACGCAACTTCTGCAAGTGTAGCTATTTGTTACTTTGATGGAGTTTTTGGATAGTGTTTTGCAAATATCTGATAAGAGTGATAAAAAAATTCATTTGTGAAATAGTTGGAAATTAAGCAATCGTTTATACATTTGATTAGCTTAAATCTCTAGAATTAAACATTTAAAATTGGTGCGTTTTGCCAAGAGAGAATGGGTCGATAGTGAAATGTATAAAAAGTGAAATGTATAAATTTGAGATTTTGAACATGAACACGCAAAAACAAGAATTCTAGAAAATGAAATTCCAATATTTTTGCTGGATCAGATTAAAGAGATGAAATTCTTGGAAATGATAAAAAAATAGTTTTTTGCGCTATCCAATAATTGGATTCCAATTATTTTGAAAATGAAATGACATCATGAAAAATACAGATTTTGGTACGTTTACAAAATGTTTAGCAAATTTATATTTTCATTGAGCTATGCAAAAAAATATTTTTTGTTATCATTTTGAAGAATTCGATCTCAATAATCTGATCCAGCAAAAACATTGGAATGTTATGCTCTAGAACTCTTTTTCTTTGCTGTTCATGTTCAAAATATCAAATTTATACATTTCACTTTTTATAAATTTTACTATCGACTCAGAGAGAATGAGTAGCAGGCATGTGAACGGAATAGTTTTTCCTTGAGATTTGCATCCTTTTTTGCGTGGATTAAAGCTTAATATAAGAGAAAAATGAGGATCGGATCGAAAATCCGGTCGAGGATGCTGCCTCCGGATTCATCTCTGCACAAACCTGATGAGTAGGTGGCAACGTATATACGAGGTCAAGTTATGTTAGTATATTTAGCACTCCGAACATGGGGAACTGGTAGTAGTGGTCGTACTAGTGGTACTGGTAGTACTAGTGGTGCTGGTGGTACTAGTGGTACTGGTAGTACTAGTGGTGCTGGTACTTCTAGTGGTGCTGGTAGTACTAGTGGTGCTGGTAGTACTAGTGGTGCTGGTACTACTAGTGGTGCTGGTAGTACCGGTGGTGCTGGTACTACTAGTGGTGCTGGTAGTACTGGTGGTGCTGGTACTACTAGTGGTGCTGGTAGTACTGGTGGTGCTGGTAGTAGTGCTGGTACTAGTGGTGCTGGTGGTACTGGTTTTACTAGCAGTGCTGGTAGTACTGAAAGTACTGGTGATACTAGTGGTGCTGGTAGTACTGGTGGTATAAGTGGTGCTGGTAGTACTGGTGGTAGTAGTGATGCTTGTTGTATATCATTATTAGTTATGAAAACATTTTTTATTTTAATAATAGTCAACTAGTTATTAACTTATGTACATCCATATGTAGTTCATTTTTATTGAGACAAACGTTTGCGTAACACTTTTTAAACAAAATAATTATCAGTAATAATAAATTGAAAAAAAATAAATACCGAAGTATCGAATTGTTTACGGTATACAAAATTTCGTTGTGAAAAGTACAGATATACAAAAATTGAAGTTATGTCGAAATGAGAACACTTAAATTGTGGCCTTTAAAAATTCGTAGTTTATCGATTATAAGTCACAAGACTGACCAATTGTAAAGCAATTGAAACAACATGATTTTGCTGTAAATGGGAATAATTCTTGTCTATTATTGAATATGATTATATGATATGAAACCTTTAAAGGAATAATTTGTGCAAAAAGCATTTTAATATAATAAAAGGTTAGACGTGTAATTAGCAGAACCCAGATGTTCAAGTTTAAATCCTTTGTTTAATTAAAGCAGTATATAATCTGTATCGCTTGTGGTTTTCAGTTTTCAGTTCAAAACGCCTTAATTATATTCTCACTCACTCTGTAAAAATATATTATATTCCCCTTAGGAAAGTAGATAGTTAAATTATGGTTTGCGTCTAGTACATTTGGTACTATAACGTACATAATGTACAGACTAAAACAGAAATTTAACAAAATTCTACTCATAAGGGGTATATACATCAGATTACTGCGCTTTTTTGACATTTTTCTCGAATCAAGGGTTATATATTATATATAGAATCCAACCCGAGTCGTCTGCACGTCCTAATAAGTGACTTTATTTTCGCTCTTTTTATGTTTGTATTTAATCAAACATGAACGGAAATACCATAGAGATCTAAAATCTAATTGCTTTTTAATAAAGAGACTGAGATACTGTGATAGCGCAAAACTGATACTGGGTTCGCACTTTTGCGTCGGTTTTAGCATACGTGGTTGGTTTTAGGGCCTTATAGCATTATCCAAATCTTATATAAGGTAAATTACTTTGAGATAGTGGAGAAACAATTTCCTAATAATCAATAAGAAGAGAAAGAGAAATATTCTTTGGCCAGCACAAAGATTAATATCTGCAAAGAATTAATAGGAAATTTTTCATAACGGTATTTACTAAAATGAAATCATGTGATCTTATACATCGACATATATAATGCACATGTCAGGTTGACGAACAGAATTGCTTTAAAATTTGACCATAAATTGAAGTTCTCATGATATTTTCAATGATTAAAGATCAATTAACACTCTATACGTTGAAATTCAAAATCTATTCATAAAAATATAAATTTATAATTTAAATCTAAATAATTTGTTAAAGCTATATTTTAGCCTTAAAGGCGGGTGCATGTTCGATTTTTAACTCTTAGAAGGCAATCAGATGCACCAAATTGCTCCCGGGGAATTTCTTCGAAATTTTTGCTTTTTTACTGATTATTTTTCAGAATTGACGTCAAAAAATATTTTTTTAAGATTTGACACAAAGAACTTCAAAATATCGGTTGGCCGTAGCCAACCTTTCTCTTCAATGTTGTACCTGGCTTTCGCTTGAGTCTACTTTCGAAAAATCGAGCTACATTTATTTTAGAATTTTTTCGAAAAATATATTGTTCGGTCTGCAGTCGAAATTTGTACAAAATGGCTCGTACAGTATCAGTTAACTTTAACAACGTATCTTTTGGAAACATTTGGCTTTTTTAAATTGAACCTGGATAAATAGATTTTTAACTTTAAAATCGTGAAAAATGGCCAAACTCGTCACTAGAAATATTCACGTGATAATCCCTCTCTTACAGTCTTAGTTTGGCTTATTCAACATATTATGTCAACGTCTTGAACAAATTTCGATATTGGTCTGAAGGAGATAGATTTTTGGAATTTGCGAAGTGACCTTCCTGTACGGCTTGTGAACGATTTGGTGTAATCACAAAATTAAGTTTGACCTTTGAATTTCCAAGATAAAGGCTAGATCTATAAAAATTGCATTTTTGAAATTATGGCTGAAGCTTTTCAGATTTTTGTAAACTAGCTCTGCAAAATAGCCATATTAGACATGCACACCCCCATAACCGTTTAAATATTTAAATATACTATAGGAGTCAATAAAAAATCGACAAGAATTGTCTTCCAGTTTATTGTACAGTGAAACCACACCACTCTGTTACTATTTATAGCCTGGTTATCACGTGATTAAAAATTGCCGACAAAAATCGGTTGAAAAGGTAATCGTTTGAAAAGGTGCTCAAAATGCTTGTTTTTTGGTACATAACGGCTAAAATTTAACTCGGAATATCTGAGTTCATTTTTTCCTGAAAAGGTTTTCTCAGAACGAAACATATTCGGAGAAATATCGAGGATTTTTCGATACCTGTTCGTTTAAACTATAAATGATTCACGAGGTCCTTGAAGTTAAGGTTACTTCGAAATGGCCAAAATTTGAATATTAGGAAATTACCTTGAAGCTACTCCTGGATATTACTTTTTTTTCTCTGGTCTTATTGGAGAGTTTCATATTTCCTCAAGTGATTTTCTCTTGAAAAACCCAAAAAATAAAAAACACTCAATAATAATTTTTTGAAATAAATCATTTGATTTTACGAACCCGCGAAAAAATACCAATTTCTTGATTTGTTATTTATCAAAGCAGCTTTTAACGAATATGGCCTGCTGGTTGAGTTTGAACTCAGTTTGTTAATTAAGGATTTCAAAATAAATGTTTTGAAGTCGCTCTTTCATAAAAAAATCTCCTATAAATATGCGTATTTTAATGTATTTTTAAAGAAATGCCAAAAATTAAAAAACGGCGGAAATGTCGGTTTTTGTAAATTTACGAAATTCAAGGGATGTCAAGGCGTGAAAATTCGGAGGCAGAGATAGCTCAAACAGATCAGCATAAGTGAACTCAGAGATATTTCTATAGAAATAAACCCTGATAGTGCAATTAAGACACTGGGATATTATAGTTTCATTGTCATTTTTTTAACGAATTAGTTAGGTCTCAAAAATGGTGAAGAAATAATTCTTGGGAACCCGAACTGTACCCCCTAATTTAAACACGTTGTATTTCGTATAAATAATTAAAAACGAGAAATACTACGAGTTTATGAAAACTGTTCTGCGCATTTGATTGGCTAAAGGAAAATACAACGATATAAAACTATTCTGCATTTTGATTAGCTTGAAGGCTTTAGGCGTCCGATCGATATCGAGTAGTTGGCCGACAAAAAAAATGACCCGGTACTTTTTTTTTCGGCAAATGGATTCGATTTAATCACGGACCAATCAGATTACTGGAAGAAATTCTTGTCGATTTTTATTTGACTCCTAAAGGGGAGATATGTTTTGATTTTTTATCGCAAAATATCTTTAATTTATTTATATTTATCTCTAATTTACAGAAAACTTCACAATAGCTGATTTCAGGATAGGAACCGAACTGTGATACACTCGACATCAATTTACAAAACCGTACAACCAGTCCTACCAATATCACCAGTATCATTAATAAAAACCACTAGTACAAACCAGTGTCACCAGTCACTACCATTTACTGAGTGGGCAGGACTGGATGGGCCAAGACTGGTGGAGGACTGGTGGGCCAAAAACCATTTGGGTGGACCAGACAACAAGCATCACTACCTACCACCAGTACTACCCAGCACCACTTATTTACCACCAGTCACTAACCAGCCACCATTAGTTATCCACCAGTACTTTCAAGTACTACCAGCACTGCTAGTAAACCAGTACCACCAGCACCCACTAGTACCAGCAGTACTACCAAGCACCACTAGTAGTTCCGCCACCACTACTAACTACCAGCACCACTAGTCCACCAGCACCACTAGTACTACAGACCACTAGTACGACCACATACACCAGTTAACCCCATGTTCGGAGTGCTAAAGTATACTAACCTAAACTTGACCTCGTATATTACGTTGCCACCTACTCATCAGGTTTGTGCAGGATGAATTCGGAGGCAGCATCCTGACCGGGATTTTCGATCCCGATCCTCATTTTCTCTTATATTAAGCTTTAATTCCACGCAAAAAAGGATGCAAATCTCAAGGATAAAACATATTCCGTTCAAATGGCGTTGACCTACTCATTCTCTTGAGATCGATCAGTAAAACTTATATAAAAAGTGAAACTGTATAAATTTGATATTTGACACATGAACAGCAAAGAAAAAGATTCTAGAGCATAACATTCACGTTTTTGCTGGATCAGATTATTGAGATCGGAATTCTTCAAAATGATAAAAAACATATTTTTTTGCATGCTCAATCAAATATAAATTTGCTAAACATTTTGTAAACGTCACCAAAAATCTTGTATTTTTCATAGGATGTCATTTCATTTTCCCAAAAATTAGTGATAGTCGCCAAAAAAACTATTCTTTTATTCATTTCCAAGAATATCATCTCTTGAACCCCCTCACACCCAAAACGCCATTCGGGACGCGAGATTTTTTAAATCCTCAAAACGAAATAGAAATAATTAATCCACAGACTTTCAATGAAAATGTCGTCATAAGAGTTACGCAATTCTCTTTCTAGAAAATGGGGTTTGAAAATTTGATACGACTAGCAGTTCAAAAGATATTTTCTACTTTTTTTTATTGATTTTCGCCCAATTTTCTAAAAAATCCTACGTAAATACGGACACATAAATTAAAATTCTGAGGAGACTTCAGATTAGGAATTATCTGAGGGCTACTCCTATACTTATTATTTTTTTTTTCTGTCTTTATTGAGAGGTTTTATTTTTTTCTTCAAGTTGATTTCTCTCAAAACTCGAAAAAATAAAAAACTCTAGGTTTTTGCGAATTATTTTATTTTTGAAAAAAATTTAGTATGATTTTTAGATAAAATTGGATACGGAAAGCGGACCCAAAAGCACATTTTTAAACATAAGACCGTTTTGAACCTTCAATAACAACATTCTTATTTCTCTTAGTTTCTTCAACAAATTAACATTTGGATCATTTGCCTTCTTCATCCATTTCAATTTCATCTTCAGAATCACTAGATCCTCAGTTCTGTGTATCATTATCTAAGTAGTCAACAAAATCTTCAAGTCTTGTTCGTTATAATAAGGCATTTTTTAAATTTTTAATTTCATGTTAATATGATTTCTGTCGGAGAATAAATAGATTTAAAAAATTGTCTTTTATACGCCATTAGACAAAATTACGACGATCAAAGTCTTTGTCAAGCTGCTGCAAAATCTAGCTGAAGCTTGATTAGGCATTGGTTTCAGGCCGAGTAATCAAGCCTACGCAGGGCCGAAAAACTGAGTTGTCCTCCTTTTTTAGTGGCTTGACATCTTGATCAAAACATTTTATTTTTATCTCCTCAAAAATATTTTTTTACCAATTTTTGAAATGTACTTTTTTGGCTACAGAAAATAGGAATTACCATGTTGTATGCATAATGATAAAGATATATTTCACTTAGAGAAAAGGATTCAGAAAGCTAAAGTTTTGAGTTATTTATTATAATTTGCATATCACTCTGCGAATAAAATCTTTTTTATTGGAAAAAACTTTAACTTCATTTTTTCCGTCTTTTTGACCAAAGATAATTAAAATTTTTTTGAAAAATTAAATGTTAAAAATTTTAAGTCTGACCCTTGATCTCCAATTAATTTGGAAAATAATTTTTTGTACTTTTCCAATTTCCAATTCACGTAATAAGCCTTCAGAGTTCGAGTCGACTATTTTCATTTATTTTTTTTCCTATTTTTGTGCCGTGCATTTTGGCCGCTAAGGGGTACGAAAACTTCTTTTCAGACGACTGAGATTAAGCTTTTTTTTAAATTAGAGACTATATTTGAGTAAGCCAGTGTTCTTTAATCCTTTATAATTCATATGTGATTTTGAAAATGTAGTTTTCGATGAGTGCCTGACTACCATCTATTTGTCTGATGCATTTATCGAGCACACAAAATAATTATATAAATTATAAGCCTCCAATTTAGTCTATCCTTGATCGCGTCATTAAAAATAATTAATATTTTATCGATTTATTATCTCCGTCAATAACCGCCCAAAAGTGGCGTCCGGGCGTGGTGTGAGGGGAATTCAATGGTTGGGTGTGAGGGGGTTAATCTGATCCAGCAAACAATTGGCGAATTTTATTTCTAGGAATTCTTGTTTTGTGCGTGTCCTGTTCAATAATCCCACAATATTTATATTTCTTTTTATAATTTCCACTATGACCCATTGCTCTCTTGGGCAAAACGCACCAATTTTACAGTGTTCTTATTCGTAGAGATTCATAAGCTATCAAGATGTTAAACGATTGCCTTAATTTCCAACTGTTTCACAATGAACTTTTTATCACTTATTTCAGATATTTTGCAACCTATCAAAAAACTCCATCAAAGTAACAATATGCTACAATTGCGAGTTGCGTCAAACATCGATCCAGGGTCGGCAAAAGCAGGCCATGGGCAACATTTTAGACAGGGCAACAAGCGGGCGAAGTCGACGCGGCGAGCCATACAATATGAGTCATATGATATGACCCATTTTACCCTGTCTGGCAGCATTGATTGTGTCAAAAAAAAACTGGACATTTTTGCCCACGTCGAGTATTCTGTCCGGCGAAATTATTGACTTGTGTTGAAATTTTGATTTAGCATATTGAATTAAGGATTCCCGGCACATGAAAGGTGTTTTTGAAGGTCTTTTAAAAAACGGGTGAGAGCTTACATTTTATCTAATATGGTGATGATTGAACCTTGGTTTGCAAATTATTATGATTTTAAGGTTATACTAAATGCATTAGCAGTAACCGAATCAAAAACTGTTAATTTAAAACTAAAAAACTGTTCAGCGCCTTTCAACAGCAAAATAAAATAATTTTTTGAGGATGTGTAAAGCTGCAGTAGCGAACTACTCTGAGGCCGGAAATTTTGGGTTTTGTTTTTCGAACTTTTAATTTTCTCAAAAACTGTGGAATTGACAGTGTCCGCCATAAATATTGTAGCGCCTTGATTTCATTAAGTTTTTTCTTGTTCTATATTCTCGGACCAAATGTGTGAATTAACTGGTGTATAAGGCAAAAAATTTTAAAATCAGGTCTCGGTGTTCGTTAGAGGCGCGCAACTTTTAAAATCTTGAGAAAATTGGTCAAATTTGAGATTTAGGGGTCATTTGGGTGAGTTTATTTGGTTGTTTAAAATAATAGGTTTTGTTTTTTTTCAATTATGTGAATCAACAAGCATTCGATTCATTGTAGAAAACCAAATAATTTGTGTTTGCTTGAACAAAGAAATATCAATTAGCGTCCCCGCGGCCCTGTTAGTGATTCGATTTTTCGGAGTTTCAGGTGAGGAAATTATTGAAACCGTTGATTAATGCATTTATAGTTTCCACGGCAAACGAATTCAACACCATTGGTGGGTATTAGGAGTTTATTTGATAGAAAAATGATTTTTGGACATTTCAAAATTAATTTTATTTCAAGATGTCATGCTGTTGGGAACCTGCCTTAGGGGTTGCCATAAGTCCGCAGTGGTCTTTTTTCAGAGAGCGATATGGAAGAAAAAAAAAATGTTAGGGGGTAGCAGCAATTTAAGCAGATTGAAGTCATTTAATTTACGAAATATATGTTGGTTTAATTTTTTTGTGCTTATTATCGTTGCTTGAACCGAATAAATGTGTATCAGCTCATAATTCATTCTTATCTTTTTGAGAAAGATTGAGTTCGAATTTTATTTTGAATTTCCGTGAATTTTCAAAAAATTCAGCCTTTAAATTTTCAACGGCATTTTTTGTTGCAAATTTTTTCTGATTTGTTTTGAATCTGTGAAAAAATGAAAGAGATACCACTTTCCATTTTTTTCATATGCATGTCTACATATTAATTGTGACCGCTGATTGGAAAGTCATAAATGTTTATTGACATGTTTTTGTGCGACTCTTATAGAAAGGTGTTTGAAATCAAGTTCAAAATTTTCATTGTAGTTTTCTTGAAATCTTTTAAAAAGTCAGGCCGATCACTTCGTTTAAAATGCTTCTGTTATCATATTTGATTTCCATTTTCCACCGATGGGAGAGTCACGCAAGTATCGTTTCTGAACTATGGACGTGAATGTTACATGCTTGCTTGTGACACGGGTTTGTGTTCTCGCACGCATTTGATACAACTTTATTTTTGCAAAATAATTCAATAAATTTCGGGTGATCAGGCTTTTTTTCTTGAAGGTCAGGCGATTTTTTTATTTAAACGCAATTGATAATGTTCATCCACTACATGGCGCATAAAACCCACAAATGTCAAGTTTATAGTTATCGTCTTCAATAAAAGTTTGCAAGAATGAACACTTTTATTGAATACAAATATGAAGTAATTTGTTTTTCTTCATTAATCATTCCGAAAAGAATGTACCAATCTTCACATTGCGCTACCCTTAAAGGCCGCACTTGACCCTAAGAAATGGCCTTAAAATATAACAGATTTTACGTGAACCAGCAAAATTTTTCGTTTGCCGATCCTGATTAGATCGGGATTATAATTTGAGACCAAATATTGGAAGTTGGCAAGACAAAGTTGTTCTCGAGATACAATTCAAAATGCAGCTATGACACATAGATGGTGAACCCGCGTGTCATGAAGGATTTTCTTATATGCGCACTTGAGAAATCCGAGAAGCCATTTCTGTGTCAAATTTTTACGGAGATTATTTTTTGGAAATTTGGTGCACTTTCTTCATTGCTGAAAATAAAAGTTCTTTTACAAAGTCATTTTTGACCCACGGAAATGAATTCCTCAGGTTAACACTTGGTCTGAAAAACATTTTTTATTATTTCCGATTTTTTTTCAAAAAACGGGCATTTTTTGGAGCTTGAAAATTTCATGAAAATCGGCATTTTTTCACAAAATCAATTTTGTTGCGAATTTAAATACTACAGGCTGATTTTTTTACATGTTGTTAATTCAAATTTATTGAACCAGAAGAAAAAAAAATTCCGTCGCTTTTCCGATTGCGGAAAAAATTTAGGCATTGAATAGGATATTTAGAGTGGCCGCAGTCGGTCGGGACCGGATTTTGAAAGTGTTTGAAGGGCTCAAATTGACCCATAGGATCGATAGATAAGTCAATAAGGAAAAAAAAAACTTGCTTACAATTTTTTTCCAAAAAATGACTAAAAAATGACTTCAAAACGATTTTAAAAAAAAAAAATTAACGTAAATTGGATTTTTTTATCAAAAAAAATTTAGGGGGTCAATTCTAGTTTTAAATTTATATGGTTAGTTCACAATGTCGTTTTGATGATCCAGCAAAAAATACACCCTTAGACCCCGGCCAAAAAAATTATGAATTTTTTTAGTTAAGTCATTTTTCCCAAAAAAGACCTCTCAATCATTTCAAATTAATTAATCAATTTGGGGATTTTGAATAACTCAAGTATACCCCAAAAAAGATGCGCAATTATTCCAATTTTGTAAAAAACGGTATTTAGTAATTGTGGGTGTCAGTCGACCACAGGTGGCGCGAGACATTTGTTTATGTATATATTGGTGTCAACAATACCACGGTATCAAAAATGAATGGGAAAAGGCAGCATTAGAATTAAGTAACCATAGAATAGATAATAAATAATAGATTGGGATTGACTAGGGTTAACGCCGACAAACACTCAAAAAACCAACTTCGGGAACCGTGGTGGTCGGGAATTTTTTCCAAATTTTCAGGAAAAACTAAAAATGACCCAGAAAGATCAAAAAAAAAAAGTTAAAATATTCTAATTTACTTAATGACTAACGTGGACCCGAGGAACCTAGAGAAATCCTTCAAAAAACCCAAACTCGAGAACCGTGGTGGTCGGATTTTTTTCAAATTTTCAGGAAAAACTTTAAAATGACCGAAAAAGATCAAAAAAAAAAATAGTTTAAAATATTCTTAACTTGACCTTAAATGACCTAATGTGACCCGAGGAAGACCTAGAAAATCCTCAAAAAACCAACTCGAAGAACCGGGTGCGTCGGATTTTTTGCAAATATTCAGGAAAAACTTAAATGGACCGAAAAAGACAAAAAAAAATAGTTAAAATATTTAACTTGTACCTTAAATGACCTAACGTGGGACGATGGAGACTAGAGAAATCTTCAAAAAACCAACTCGAGAAGAAGAACCGGATGGTCGGGCATTTTTTTTTCAAAATTTTCAGGAAAAACTTAAATGACCCAGAAAGATCAAAAAAATAGTTAAAATATTCCAACTCTGACCTTTGATATGACCTAACGTGACCCCAGGAAGACTAGAGAAATCCTCAAAAACCAACTCGAAACCGGTTGGTGGATTTTTTTTTCAAAGGTTTTCAGGGAAGATAACTTAAATGGACCCAAAAAGATAAAAAAAAATATTCCAACTTGACTTTAAATTGACCTAACGTGGACCCCAAAGAGACCTAAAGAATCGCAAAATCGTAAATTCTGAACCGCTAACTGGATCCATTTAGACACTTTAGCAAATGATGAAAAATACAGAGGCGTATTAAAAAAATAAGTCAAATATCCGAACTTGACACCAATACTAAAGTGACCACAGATGACCTAAAGAACACGAAAACATAACTTTTTGAACCGCTTTTCAGATTACTTTGAAACTTATGCAAATTAGATAGAAAAAAACCCCGGGAGTTCAAAAAAAAATGTGTTTAAAAATTCCAACTTGACTGAGTTTGCTCTGAAGTGACCCCCAGGTGACCTTTAAACTCCCAAATTTAACTTTTTAAAAATAATCAGTGCAATCCTAAGTGGGTTGTGGGTGTGAACGTTGGAATTGCGGGGGAAATAGCCGTTTCCTCCAGCATGACTGAAGGGTCGATAACGGCAGATAAGAATAAATGAGAAAAAAAAATACTGGAAACTGTAAAAGCCTCTCTATAACTGAAGTACAATTTTGATTCTGGTGAAAGGTGGCCTCACCAGTGCCGTACTGAAAAACGTGTAAAAATTGCTTCTCAATTCACACAGTTAGTTAAAATCTCGGTCAATTTGCTTTAAATTGATTCAAACAAAAGGATGTTTCGTTGACAAGTTACGACCGTCTTCATAATATTACAGGGAGGTCCAGTTTTCTAAAAAAAATTCTTCCTTTTTTGATTTTTTAACGGTATAAAAATTGAAATTAGAAATTCTCTTTAAATATTCTGAATAATCTCGGTCATTTTGTTCCAAAATTGAATAAAACAGATATTAACATCCGTATGAATGTTGCAATACATTACCCCGAAAAATCGTTGAAAAAAATATTCTCTGTAGGTNAAAAATGAACTACAATAGATTGTACAATAGATTATATAAACTACTTTGAACTATTATAAATAAAAATGTTTACATAACTAAATAATGATAATATAGCTTATTTATTTAAGTTTTTATAAGGAGTCTATAAATACAATAATAATTTGTATGACTTTTCAATTTAAGTCTAAGTTTTCGAATAGCATTTTGCAAAAATCACATTCACAACATTATCATAAAACTCGAAATTCAGTCTCACAATGTCACTGGAAGAAATTAAAAAAACACTTAAAAATTTTTTAGTTCTGAGACCAAGACTCTTAGATTAGTCGGTCATTTTGACATTAAACTATAAAAAGTAAAATAAAGAAAAATTTTGAGAACTTTGAGTTAACATATTGAAAAAACATTCAATTTGTTTTGGAAGTTTATTCAACCGATCTTGACTATTAACTATTTTTACAATGTTGAACACATTTGCCCAAGACAAACCCACAGCGGGTTTCCACCGGTCATGTTGCATTTAAATTTCAAAATTTACACAAATTATAAACACTATTTTACTGTGAAATTATCTGTCGAAAATTAATAAAAAAGATAATTATTTGTTTTTCATAAGAAATAACGAACGGAAATGGTATTAATAAGACTATAACAAGCACGCACAACTTAGAATTTGATTTTCTTACAAATATTTTCAGGGGAAATCTCTTGAAGAATGAACAACCAAGTAAAAAATAAAGACCGCATTGTCCATTTTTCTGTGAGAAACAGAATAGGCAATAAGCCGCCACACATACATAGTTAAGTTGCCTATACTTTCCCTAAGTGTCAGTGAGTCCCTGAGTACTAGGCCTAGGCGCGCCGGACCCTGTTGTATTAGTTTTATGTTCAAAATTGTCGATTTCGCGCATTTTTTTGACGATTTATAGCCAATCAGGGCGTAATTCAAAAAATTCATCCCATTCGATAATTATCAGCCATTGTTAATGGGCCATTGAGCTTTTTATATTATGTAGATGATCTTCCACATAAAATACCTTCTGCCAAAACCTCACAAAAAAACCCTTGTGCCAAAACATCACAAAAAGGCCATTATTGGCACATTAAACCCGTTTAGACAATTTTGCAGATTTTCATAAAATCTTAAAACTATCCGATATAAGATGTAGGATGCTTGTTCCTTTGAAAAATGCCGAGGTAATCGGGTTTAACCGCGATTAACCAGATGGTTCGTGAGACTACTACTGAAATGTCAAATATAATCGCGCGATTTAGGATAGATCTTTAGATTTTTGTGCAAATAGAGATCATTTAGGATACAATGGGTGAAAAGAATGGCAGGATTCTAAATTCATCAGTTGATTTCAGTTGAAAAAATAGACGAAAACATTATACAGTTTAATTAAGACTGAAAGAACGACAGTGCAAAAAAATACTTGACAAAAACCTTCTTAAATTTTTTATTTACTCGTCGCATTTATGAGATGATGTACAGACCGAATATAAATAAGTTCAAATCATTGGAAGTATTTATCAACGAGTTTTGACATTTGACTCAGCTTGTCGTGAAATGATAAATGTGTGTTTCCATTTCCAATTTTTCGTTTAACTTAAGAAAGGGTGTTCGATACTATCAGATAGTTCATAAAGTAATCTGTAAACCGGCACTATTGTTAATTGTGTATGTTTCAATTTGGTAAAATAGATGTTTTTCATAAGGTGAGAAAGACATAACTCGGGCCATCCGAATGCCAACCAACCTAAATTTTATTGTCTTAACGATAGCTCAAAAGTCGTTAAGGGGGATATTTCGAGTTTTAGGTTCAAGTCTGAAAAAGAACTCCAGTTTTATTTTTGTGTGAGCTGACTTTACGACGTAGGCCAGATACTTGAGCATCGTTTCCGACCAAAATGTAACTTTTAAAGACAACTGTGACCGTGTTTCACGTGATATGGTTTACTTCGTTTTTCTCACTATATTTTCTAGAACAAAAATTAAAATTCTAGAATATTAAATGTCGGATGCAAAAATACTATCTTTCAACTTCCTTATGCAGATATATTGAAATCACAACTGCTTTAAGCTTTCTGTAAACAACGTTCAACGTAGAGCCACAATTGTGGCTCTGGTGCCTTAGCAGAACTTTTTTTATATGCTGACAAGGATTAAACTCAAATTTTTACTGTGATTAAATACTAATTTTCGGGCGACGTAGTAGAATGTTGACTTTGTAGAATGTCGACTTTGTAGAATGTNACCTTAATTTGAGAATAGGTTTTTCGTGAAATTTACTCAAATCTTAATATCAGAGAAAGTTAATTTGACTAATAAATAATCAAAAAGTCAAATTTAAGGATTATTTTTTTCTTTATCCAAAATTAAATGTATGTTTATGCGTTACAGAATAAGAAATGTTAAAACGAATGAATACCTTTTTCAACCATATTGGATCCTGAAAATGAAGGCAATGTCTATAGCAGCTGTTCGAATCCCACTAATGTGGCCTTAGTGACTGTCTCTGGTATTATAATAACTATGGTTTTATAATTAAGGATATATCAAATATTTCATGTGGCGTAAAAGAACACCGCAAACTGAGAAAATTTCTTGATCATTTCAAATTTGAATAATATACGAAAGTTGAAATCGCAAAAAATACGAAAAATGCTTATGTAACTAAAATACATTCAAATCTTCTTAACTTAAACTTTATAAATCACATGTATACGTTATAATGAACACCATAGCCGCAAACTGATCACGTGACCGTATATTCAAGAAATAAGATTGATAAAAGTAGTACTGTTTTTTTTCAAAAATTACTTAAATCAATTTTTGAAAAAAGTGAAGTTGGTCTTTAGAAGTTTTTAAGATTTTTTTCCATTACACCAAAGTTCAAAAACGATCACGTGACGTTCAAATTAGGTAATAAGGTTTTGGTTCAAGTACACAAATAGTACTCATATTTCGCCGAAAATTTTTAAGGCCTAATAAGCACTAAATCTAAGAATTTTGAACATAACGGCATTTCCCAAAAACGTCACGTAATCTTATTTTACAAGAAATAAGGATTAATTTATGACATATTCCAAATCTTATTTTTAAATTATTTCGTCACGTGATTTTATTCGGACTTTGATGTAATGATAAAAAAAGTCTCAACCTGTACGCACCAATAATTTCTTACCCCGGTACGCACCACTCGTACATAATTGTACGAGCACTTTTCAAAAAATCATAAAAGCAGTACCACTCATCCGATTAAAAAGTTAAGGCTGAGGCACATAGTTTAAACAATTATCTTTAACCTTATGTTTATTCAATAACAATATATCGATTTTAAAGTGGTCAAAAACTACACTATTGCGCCCCCGGAAGAGACATTTTCGATATTTTTGTCTATATTTCAAAACCCATACATTTTCAAGTTATACATTTTAATCACATATTAAGTATTGAATAATTTTCTTGACACACATATTTAAAAAAAAAAATTATGATGAGAATTATTCGAGATTTTTTATATTTTGTAAATTTTTATTTTCGAAAAATTTTCTATTTTTTCTCTAGCTTTTGTTTCTCTCAAATAAATATGAATTAAGAATTGTAAATAAAATTTATGAAATGATCTTTTTCGGAATGTATTTTTTTACTACTAAATGTAATTGAGGCGCTAAAGGCAACAAAAGAGGCAATAAATTTGGTTTGATTTTTTGTTTACAATCTTTATTCGATAGAAATAATACTGAGAATACTGATAATGATAGAGAGCAATCGGAAAGAATGATTTCTACAGCCGGACATGTGGGCAGAGCGTCCATATCCCGTGGTGCCCGATTATCAGGGCCCTGTGTTCATTCAAAACAAGATATAAATCAAAAAATATCAAAAAAAATAAATAATTAGAGGTAAAGCTGTGATTGATTAACTTCAAGAGAAATATATTTATACTAGAGAAATATTTATCGGTAAGTGGGGTTGATATATTATCATACCGTGGTATTANTTTGTAAATTTTAATTTTTAATCAAATCTATTTTTTCTCTAGCTTTTGTTTCTCTCAAATAAATATGAATTAAAAATTGTAAATAAAATTTATGAAATGATATTCTTCGGAATGTATTTTTTTACTGCTAAATGTAATTGAGGCGCTAAAGGCAACAAAAGGCGCAATTAATTTGGTTCGATTTTTTGTTTACAATCTTTATTCGATAGAAATAATACTGAGAATACTGAAAGTGATAGAGAGCAATCGGAAAGGATGATTTCCACAGCCGGACACGTGGGCAGAGCGTCCATATCCCGTGGTGCCCGATTATCAGGGCTCGGTGTTCATTCAAAACAAGAAAAAAATCAAAAAATATCAGAAAAATAAATAATTAGAGGAATAATTAAAGCTGTGATTGATTAACTTCAAGAGAAATATATTTATACTAGAGAAATATTTATCGGTAAGTGGGGTTGATATATTATCATACCGTGGTATTAGTATTACGCGAGTTCAAATATATGTTTTTTTTAAATTTACAAGTTAATTTTCAGGTTTTTTTCTTCGAAATTCAATAAACTCACCGTAAAAGCGCTCGCGTCGGCAAAATAAAAGTCGGATTTAATTTTTTGAAAGATGGTTCGAATGGCCGAACAATTTTGTATCAGTGATTGGATTCGTGAATCATAATAACAACTCGATAAATTTTTATCGTAAGTTTTGTGAGACAAAAGTGCTCGATAAAAAAACTTTTCTCATTTTTCAAGCGCTATAACTTCATAAAAATTATCTCACAGCATTTAAATCTAGATATTCGGAATTCTCGTACAATTTTGAGTTCTACCTGATATTACCGATACAAAATATTTGCACACTTAAATGTGAGAGTGGTTTGTTTCAGTCGTTTCCTGACTCAAAGAGGAGCACTCAAAATATATTTTTGTTTGGTCTTTCGAGAGGTATAACTCAGAGGGTATTAATGCAATCCAGTTTTTAATTCGATATTTTAAAATTTCAGACAATTTTGTATAATCATTGTGAATCTCAAAAATAAATATTTAGCGGTTAAAATGCTACAGATACTTCGTGGGTCGAAAAAGGTCAATCTCGTACAATAGTGTACGATGAGTGCGTACAGGTTAAAAAGTTTGAAGTTCCTCCCCAAAGTGTTTTTTATGTAATTTGAGTACTTTTTCAAAATACTGTATATTGTGTACCGTATATCAAATGACCATAAATTTCAAAGTTCATCGTAGAGATTCGTAAGTTCCCTCAGAATAATCGGATGGGTCGACTTTCTCATGAAATATTAGCAACTATTGGTCAATTATGTACTGAAAGGTCGCTAGAGAGCAACAATCTCCCTGTAAAATCTCAAAAATTTGACCATTTTTCGCTCTTCAGTGACCGTTCAGTACATAATTGACTCATAGTTCCTAATATTTTCATTAGAAAGTCGACTTATCCAATTCTTTTGACGGTACTCACAAATTGGGCTTGAACTTTGTCATCAAAAATAGTTCTTTTCTTATTTTTATGAAGCTGATTTTGTAAAACTTTCAAAAATAAACATTAAATTTTTTTTTGCAGATTTAATACCCAAATTGGCGACGGTTCAATATTTCAAATTTTAAAATGTCAAATTAACCCTAAATTCGTGTTACTTATGCACTTTTTTGTGAGAATCGGCGAAAATGAGAGTTTTTAATTTTATTATTCACATTTGATGACTCTTTATTATTTTGTTTACAAATTGTTTTTATGAGACTGTAGAGAATTTTTTGAATAATATGACTACCATTGAAAAAATATATGTTGATTATGAATCTTCGGTTATATGCTTGATTAAAAACGTCTGGCCACGCATGGCAAGAAGACACTACGGGTCAAGAAATTGTCGGCCACTACGGGAGTTAATTAAAAACTGTTTTTCTGACAGGTTTCTTATTAACCGTATTTAAAACATCTCAAAATAGCTTAAGAGGTTGTGGGAGTAGAATGTTGGAATTGCTGGGGAAAATAGCCCTCTCCTCCAGCTGGACTGAAAGGGTCGATAACGGGCAGATAAGAATAAATGAGAATAAAAAAACGGGAGACTAAAACCTTCTCTGTCAACTGCAAGTAAAATTTTAAAATTCTGATGACCGGTGCGTTTTTTTTAATCTGATAAAGCTCGGTCAATTTTGTTTCAAATTTAATAAAACAAAACATTAATAAAACCTATGAAATGTGAATTCATTTTACCAGAAGCTCGTTGAAAAAGCTATTCTCTGTTGGTTTTTCTAAGTAAAATAAGTTCATTTAAAATTATTTATTATTTAATTATTATTATTTAAAATTATTATGTATAAATTATTTTACTGTCTCTCCATATTTTCAAATAATAACTTTATTTTGCGAAAATATTTACAGTTTAATAAAACTAGAAATCGGTTAAAAATTTTAAATAAAAGTTTGAAAATCAATTTTTTGTCGACATCCTACACCCCGAATTTCTAACAAAATTCTGATTTGACAAACAAATCTAAAAACAAATTTTTGTCGACATTCTACACACTGATTTTCTATTAAAACCGGTTGACCTTCTGCCAAAAATAACAATTTTGGAAAACGTCGACCTTCTACAAAGTCGACATTCTACAAAGTCGACATTATACAAAGTCGACATTCTACTGTCCACCCTAATTTTCGAATAAACTAAATAAACAAACTGTTCATTTAAAATTTCGATCCCGAGCCATTTTAATTTCCTATAATGCTTTTTCTTGTGATATCGATTTTTTTTTCTGCAGTACAAATGTCTAGAAACTTTATGAGGTTATATCTAAAGAGCGAACCGGCAAATTTTCTGTTTTATCTTTTGATTGATCTGAAGCGATTTCCTTGAAAATTAGAGTGCTCAAAAATAATTTCTCAGAAATTTAATTTTTGACCTCATACCAAAATTTTGCCGATCAATCTACTGATAATTCAATTTCAAGAAATTATAGGCACTTTATCTCCATGAAAGATATACGTATACATGTATATATGCATATAACTTAATAAAATACAATAACAGTCTCAAATTATTGTGACTAACTGAAAACATAATTGTTTTTCATGATATTTGTGATAAATTTAATTTTCAATCACCTTGAAGGCTTTTCAGAATACGTCCAAAAGAGGTGAGAAGACGGGTGAATTTATCGTATCGTATTTTGAAAAATACGAAACTTTTCAAAAATTATTTTTTCGACAAAAATCTGACATCAGTGTGGCCTGTCACCTGTCCAGGCCAAAATAGAGAATTTTCCAAAATAACGAAAAATATGAAAAAAACCTCTAATTTAACTTCTTTGGTAGTTAGACATTTAGGGGAGTGTACTTCTTTTTTATGAAGTTTTTATGAATTTATAGGTCTCTGGTGCCATCTTGGGGTAATTAAGAGCCGAATAGGCCTAAGCGGACCAAACGGGGTGAGTCTAAGCGGACAAAAAGGGATTTCGAAAAGTGTCCGCTTAGCCAGAAACCACAGTGAATAAATGTGGAGCAAAAAGTTTAATTTAATCTCACTCAGCTTGATCTTTACTAAGTCCCAAATATTTATCTGTTCAAGAAAATTAAAAACTCAATTAATTTTGAAATGTTTGTTTTAAGTGAAATTTGTTTCAATTAATGTGAAACCCATGACCACAAACATTTTTGATTCTGCGTTCCATTCATTTTTCCAATCGTTCTCAAGTTCGTTCCTGTTAAAAATACTCTCCCAAGAAGTTTCTGATAAAATAAGTGCAAGAAAAAATAAGTTTAATAGACGCATTCTGCCTTTTGATTTATCTGTCTGACTTTCAAAAAAAGAAGATTTCAGTTATTTTGTGAGCTCAGTCCAGCTATAATAAAAGTCTTTCGAAGATAGCTAATTCGGTTTAAGGGGTGCCATAAACTCGGCAGACTGCAGTCAATATAACTTACGAGGGTAATTGATCAGTTTTTTTTGTCATGCTTATTATCGTTAACTGAGTCGACTTAATAATTTTCAGCCCTTTTGAATAATTTTCAATGATTTTGTGGAAGGTTTTATCCTTGAATTAGAAAAAAAATTACAAAAATTATAAAGAAATGCGCATTGTTAATTCAAAAATTTTTTTCCTAATTTTTTCAAACGCTCTTTGAAAAATCATAAATTTTTTTTCATTTATTTTTGTTGAATTTTCTCGAAAAACTTTGCAAAATTCCCGCAAGTTCAAAAATTTTCTTAAAGCTGTTTTTTCGAATTCCCACAAAAAATAACTCAAAATCGGTCTTGAAATTTCTGGTGGGTCTATCAAGTTCTAGATGTCATCTGATTGTATGGTCACGCATAAGCAAATTGTTGGACTTAAACAGTGACCTTTGTAAAATATTAATTTTTTTTATAGGAACACTCATACAATGGACTGTTGGCCAGGCTTGGAAATGGGAAGAATTATTAGTCAATTTATAAATCACCTTTCTTTTTTGGCCTATCTTTTGCTCAAACTTACGCATGAAAGAGGAACAAAAATATTTTCCTTGTCTGCTGTAGGTGCTTTGCAAGCGAAAATTTTTAATTTTGATCAACTCCAAAATTATGTAAACTCACGTCATGACGTGTCAGCCTCTAAAGTAGGGATGGAAAACAGAAAACAATTTTCGGTACGTTCTATAAGACATTTCGGAGGTGAAAATTCAAACATTTTTAAGACCAATCAAAATATAAAAAAATAACTTTTTGGGGGTGCCCAAATTTCTAGAGGGGTTCAAAAATTTTCCGTATTTTCAAAAAAAATGAGCATTTTTTTCATTTTCGGTGAAAAAAAATTGGAAATTAGCCACTGAATTAGCCAATTTTTTGTCACAGCCGGCATTTTTGTGCAAGGGACGCTAAAGNTTGACCCGATGTGGGAGTTTTTTTAAGGCGATATTTATAAACTTCAGACATTTTCGGGTGTAATGCTCTAATAAGTGGGAGAATCATTATCCACATGAAAAAAATTTCTTAAATATGAACGTTTTTTTTCCATGAAAAATAGAGAAAAACAGCTTTTTAGGAGAAAAAATTGATCTTCAATTGAGTTTAAATATAAAAAAATGTCCTGACTTTTAAAAGTAAAGTAGCCTATTACACCCGCAATTTTATATTTATTTTTAGAAAAAAATAGTTTTTTTATAAATTGCGTGCCAAATGGCACAAACCGGTGTCACAAGCAAGTGTTGTAAATGTCATCAGTAGTTCAGAAACGATATTCGATCGACCCTTCCATCGGTTGAAATACGGAAATCAAATAGATACCAGACAATAACACAACAGATTCGGCATGCCGCGGCATGATTTTGCGAGGAGAATTTAAAAAGGCATTAACCCCCTCACACCCAAACGCCATTCGGGGACGCGAGTTTTTTTAAATCCTTAAAACGAGATAGAAATAATAATTCAACAGACTTTTAATTCAAATGTGTCATAGAGCTCGCAATTCTTTTTCTAGGAATGGTTTTAAAAATTTGATACGACTATTAGTTCAAAAGATATTTTTTCTTACTTTTTTTTAGGTTTTTCGCCTGATTTTCGTAAAAAAAATTCAAGCGTAAATACGACACATAAAATCAAAGTTCTGAGGAGACTCAGATTTCGGAAATTATTTGAGGCTGCTCCTGGTACTATTATTTTTTTTCTGTGGTCTTCATTGAGAGTTTTATTTTTCCTGAAGTGATTTCTCTATTAACTCAAAAAAAAAAAAACACATAATTGCGCGAATAATTATTTTTGAATTGAATCCGTTCGATTTTAAGTTAGAATTCGATGCAAAGCGACAAAGAGCACAGCTGAAGATATCATGCCGAGTAATCAAGCTTCCAGCGGACCCCAATACTCAGTTTGTCCTTTTTTTAGTGGCTGAACAACTTGATCTAATAAATTTATTTTTATCCTCAAAAATAGGTTGCNAAAAATGCTTAAAATTTTCATAATGCTTTGAATTTTTTCGAAAATTTTACGAATTATAAAATAAAAGTTTGAACTCAAATCGTTCCTTAAATAGATAAAAAAATGATTTTAATGAGCTGATACACATTTATTGTGGTTCAGCTAACGATAATAAGCACAAAAAAATAAACCAACTAATTATTTTCGTAAGTTAAATTGACGCCAGTCTGCCACATCGCTGCTACCCCCTTAAACATATTAAAACCGATTTTTTATTATTGAAATTCCTTGCAGAAATCCTGCAGAAATCCGTTTGCGAATATCTTGTTCCGTTTTCAAATGATCGCGACAAAACTGTTGGGGTGTACTAAAAAAAAAATTACCTTATTTCAAATCGTCTTATACTGTACATGAGAATGTTACCATTATGATAAAATGTATTTTTCCTACGATTTTATCAGTCAAATCATAAAACTTAATCATAAATTTAAATTAAATAACCTTAACGGTCAGTTAACTTTATTGTTAACTAACACCTGACTGTGACACCTTGTGGCCTACAATCTTATAAAACCTATGCGTTAACTGTTATTTCTTAACAAATCAACTCTGTTTTTAATAGATATTGTTTTTGGTCAAAAGTCGTCTTTTCGTTAAAAATTAGTTTGATAGCCATTATGGGTTATTTCACATTTAAACCTCTAATTGGTTGACCGATTAGATTCCGGCCAATTGCAAACTTATTATTTCTTTAATAACGAATTTAGACATTCTGCTGTCTAAAATTATTTTATTTCGAAAAAAAATTTCAAACCATTTTTTTGTGCCACCTACAGTGTCCTACACCTTTTTAAATTGACATATTATTTGAACATGTCAAAATGTATTAAATACAATTTGATTATTCGTTTGAGAGCCAACTATGCACCGTCGGAATATGACAGTTCTATTCCGTGACTTCAATAGCAGAAATGCTTCACAAAAATATGACTTTCAAGCGGAGACTGTTTTTTGAATGTGCATTAATAAACCTCTTCGTCAGAAAAAAAGGTTCAAGAACATGCGAGGATTCAATTCTCCGAGAAAATTTTGTTAAAAGCCGATTTTTTTCGAATAGAAATTCTCGATTAAAATCAGTTTTTTATTCAAGGTTTTTTCAAAAGTGCGGCAACTTATGTTGGAGTAAATATGTGAATTCTTTACCCATAAAAGCTGATCTTGGGAAACTTAAAGTCGGTCTGCTCAATAAAAAAAGAATTTGTATAAAATGTTCTTTTGAATCAATTAAATATTTGTTTTATAAATTATTTATATTAAATAACATTTTCCGCAAAAATTTACCACAATTTTGATAGCTTTCGTAAAAACTGAGAATAAGAAACATAAAAAAATTGAATACACCAATGGGTGGAAATTGTGCGGTTTAATCCGATTCTTCAATAAAAAAATAAAGTTGATAAATTATTTTCGACGTTTTGCCGACAAAAAAGAAATGTTTAGCGAATTGCCGAAAGCGAAACGTTGAATAATTCTTATTATTTTAAATTTTTTTTATTGAAAGTCTTAAAATTTGATAGACTGTCCGACAAAAAAAAGAAAATCACATTGCCAACACTTTTTCTGCCATTCCTGGTGGAGAATTTCCCATCCTTATATAATAGCATACGATTATAGCACTCACGCAAAACTGGTTCCCGAGTAGAGTTGTACAATAAATTGCAATTCAATTTTCTTGATTATTTTTTATTAAAGATCAAATTTATTTTAAAAGGAAGCTTGAATTCTTTAAGTAATAAAGTTTAAGACGGTTTTTGAACCTTAAAACCAGAAGCAGTTAGTGTTATGGTTCTCGGTATCAAACATCGAAGAGTAAAGTTGATTTGTCTTCCAAAAGTTATGATTCCTTCGCTGTAAATATTTTTTATATTTGTTTTGTAAACCAAATGTTCCTCATTCATTGAAGCTGTTGCTCCACACTAATAAAATAAAATTTATTCTCCATGGTTTAAAAAATTTTAGATTTTCAAAAGGCTTTTAAGGGGGTAGCGGTCGTTCTATTTTGAGGGTACTTTGGGGTGTAAAAATAGCAAGAAGTTGCTAGGGAACGCTCAGAAAGCATAAACTTATTGAAAAAAAAATGTAAAAAAGTTCGAAATTTTCATTTTTTGAGAAGTTTTCTAACTCATTTTTTTGGAAAGCATCGAAACTCAATTTTCGACCAAAATATCAGAAAACTGTCAGCAAATTTCCTCCTCGGCATCATCCAAGCTTTAATTTGATGGTACTTTCAACTAAATCCGACGATTTTTATCTTCGAGTTTTCACTTCCGGTTTACTAAAATTCGATTTTCTAGAATTCCACAAAATATTTCAAAATTCGGCTTCATCAAAATAACAAAAACATATTTATTCATCTTTTTTCAAATTTATACTGCATTCTGAAATGTAACCTATGAGGAGTAGTATTTTGAAGAGCGAAAACCTTGAAATTAGGAGTTTTTTCGCAGTTCTAGAAAAAACTAGTTGGAAATTTAAAAATCCGCTTCATCAAATAACAACCATAAGTGTTTCCGTGGTTGATGCCAAGTTTGAGTGCCAAGTTTCAGTTAAGTGTTCTAGAACTCGCCGCATGGTGGTCACCAGGGTCGGCAAAAAATTATTTTGATATATTATTTTCATAGATCAAGGATATATCTACCATATGGCAATTCTCATAAGTTTCCAAGCAGTTTTGTACAAAGCAGTTTTGTATTGTGGTAAATTGGAGTACAAAAGACATTTTTGCGACGACTACCCCTTCATATTCTCTGTTTTGTCCACTGATTGAATAGAGTTATTGACAGATTATTTGTAAAATAATATCATTTTCACCATACCAATATCGAAATAAGATTTCCTGAAATTTCACTTATGAAAAAATATTTTCTCCCAAGAACTTCCTAGAATATAAATTTTTGGTTCAAAACGGACTCAAATGACTTTCTTAAAAACTGGCTGATTTCAACTTTTTATTCATTTTCCATTCAAAAATTATTTCATCAGAAGTGAGACCTAAAGGGGGTGGTAACACTGAATTTTGACATTTCAGAGGCTTCGTACGGTTAGAAAAATGCATACTGGACATTTTTGAAAATAACATTAGTAAGATCTATCTTTGACAGCGATTCCATTTGACAGTTTCATACTACTCCCACCAACCATCTGGTTAACTGTGGTTTAACACGAATCCCTTAAACACGAATGGTTAAACACCCTTTTTCGGCACATTCAACCAGATTGCTGACCCCTGAGAGAAAAATCGAAAAGAAAAATACCGATTTACTAAAATTCAGACAATTTTCTAGCTTCTCACCAAATCTCAAAATTTTCCCAACGAACTCAATTCTCAAAACGCTTACTATCTCTATAGCGCGTTTCGAATCCCACTAATGTTGTCTTAGTGATTATCTTTGAATATGATTATAGGCAAGGGTCTTGATAATGGAACCGCCAACTCAATCAATCACTTAGAGAACATCAGTAGGATTCGAACACGCGCTATAGAGATAGTAAGCGTTTTTGAGATGGAGTTCCGTTGAGAAAAGGATATAAGCTCTAGAATCCTTCTTTCTTTGAAAAAAGCTGAGGGACTCGTGTTTAACCGCGGTTAACCAGATGATTGGTGAGACTGGTATCAAACTGTCAAATGGAATCGCGACATCAAAGATAAAGCTTCCTGACGTATGTTTCAAAAATGTTCAGTCTGCATTCGTCTAAGCGTACGAAGCCTCTGAAATGTCAAAGTTTACTGCCACCACCCCCTTTAAGTGGTTATTAATCATTATTAGCTTTTATAAGCATCGTTCGTTATATAATTCTTGCAATTCATTTATCAAATTATTACCTTAGAAAATGACAGAGACAAGCTGTTACTGTTTTCTTCAAAAAAACATTCTTTATCCTTTATATCTCCTACATAGACTGTTGGCATTCTAAGAAAAAGATGCTTCCGATCTGCACATCGTTTGTGAAATTTTATATTGAATCCAAAGTTTTGGCAATCGAATGTGAAAACTTCGCAATCATTTTTTCTAGCTGATTTCGGTGCTGATAAAGTAAATAATACAACAATCAAAAATTTCATCTCTACTAATGTCTTTTTAAAATAGTTTGTTTTGATAAAGTAAAATAATTAAGAACAGATGGCTAGTTTAGCTTTCACGTGTAAGCGCGTTGATAAGCTATATCTTATTGGCTGTGATTCGTGCTTCAGATCACAACTGTGCACATTAACAACTGACCTTTAGAATTTATTGTCGAAATAGTTTAGTCCCGAAATTGCATTATGCAATTTTAAAATTTACAAAAACACCGTATTACGGTGACCGTAATAAGAAAATTTGAAAATATTTCATAAAGGAAGTTAAGATTTTTTTCTGCTTTTATTTTAATGAATATCAAATTGTTAGTTACAATTACATACCGTTTATATTTTGAGTTGTGGGAACGACTTATCCGATAAGTTTCTCAGATAGCTCCAAATGACTTCACATATTGAAAAATCCAGCATCAATCATTCAAAAACCATAATATAAATTTTTAGATTTTAAGCAAAAATTTAAAATTAAATTCAAACCAAAAAAAAATTAAATATTTTTAATTGTCGTAATCTATAGTAGTTCTTTGTTCCTGTGAGTTTTGTGGAAGTAGATTGAAATCCAAATAAAAAAGACTAAAAACTGGCGGTTTTATCCTGAATCAAGAAAATACTAGACAAAATTTAAGCACGAATTTGCATAAAAAATATCCGAAATTCCCGCCCGGAACTTCATTCAAATTCAAAATTTGATGGTTTATCGTTTAAAACAGAAGATAAAGAAAACAATTTTCAAAGTCTTTTTAGGGTGGACGCGATTGAAGCATCTCCATGTTTCAGCTCTCGGACAGAAAAACTGAGGAACTGGGTAGTATTTTTTTCACTGAAAAAAATATGAATTTTTATTTTAATTTTTGTTCTGCTTTCTGAATGGCTGCAAGCAAAATTGAAGTTTTTGCTATTTTGATAACGGAATCGAATAGTTTATTAAATTTCCGATCAAGGTACATAATATGGAGTTCTGAAATAAGGAATAACTTTTATAAGAAAATTATATTTTGAGCTCGATTTTGATTAGTTAAAATTTTGACCAATCAGAATCGAAAACTTTAATTAATGATAACACTCACTTTTTTTGTGATTTCAAAAATATATTTATCAAATTATGTTCATTATCATCTTTTGTTGTTTTTCGCATTGAGAGTTGCCAAAAACCCTGAATCGAAAATTTTTGGAGTTTTTAGGTTCTAGCTCTTCAAAACTTCACCCATGCTCAATTCTGTTTGCTATATTAATTAAACAATGTTTCATCGATTTAGCAGCAATTTCTGATCATGAATGTGTTCAATGTGTATTGAGTTCATAAGAAACTTACTGTAGTCTACAGTCTGTAGATATTGGTAAAGTTCCAGAATTTAGGTCCAAAGACAGATTTTTCGATGAAAAATTTCAATTTCAAAGTTTTCGAAAAAAAAATTTAGTTTTTCCAAAGACAATAACTTCATTTTAAACCAAATATGCCGTAAAAGTGTACAAGGAACATCTGATAAATATCTAAACCCCCGACAATATTTCTGGAATGCAATGCAAAGTCATATTTTAAAGAAAACGCCACTTTGGACACCTAGGAGGTAAAATGGAAAAACGTCTATACGGAATTTTTCTTCCCTGAGGTCGATTCCCCCACCTCCAGGCATTTTTAACATGATATGAGAACTTTAATTTTTTGAGTTGGCTCAATCGCGTCCACACTAAGTCTTTTAGAACTAGCTAATCTTGGCCGTCAAAAATCTTCAAAATATGTTTTTGCATACCAAATCTGATCAATGAGGAAAGATCAACAAAATATTAACGTCAAGTACATTATTTATTACACATATTTTGCAAAGCGATAAGTTTTGCTAAAATACGTGACTCAAAAACCAAAATTGACGACAAATACCCCCTTAAGAGGGTAGCAGCGATGTGGCAGATTGGTACATTTTTTCGGAGTGATTTATGGAAGAAAAAAACATTTGAAATTATTTTTTCTGTTTATCTTCAATAAAGGTGTTCATTCTTGCAAACTTTTATATTTTTGATTTCTCAACATAACTAAGTATCTGTAAAAACATCATAAACTACTTCTCATTATAACTCCATTTCCAACTTGACCCGATGTGAGATTTTTTTTTGAAGGCGATATTTATCAACTTCAGGCATTTTTTGGTGTTATGCGCTAATAAGTGGGAGAATCATTATCCATATGAAGAAATTTCCTTAATATGAAAGTTGTTTTTCCATGAAAAAAAGGAAAAAACAGCTTTTTAGGAGAAAAAAGTTGACCTTCAATAGCGTTAAATAGAAAAATCCCTGACTTGAAAAGAAGTAGCCTATAACACCCGAAATTTAATTGAGATTTTTTTTGAAATAATAATTTTTATAAATTGCGTGCCAATGGCACAAACCGGGTGTCACAGCAAGTGTTGTAAATTTCATCAGTAGTTCAGAAACGATATTCGATTGACCCTTCTATCGTTGAAATACGGAAACCCAATAGATACCAGAAAATAACACAACTGATTCGGTTCTGATTTTTCAAGAAAAATTAAAAAAGCATAAATAAAAATTTTGACTTGATTTGCAAAAATTTTTTCATAATATTTCTTAAAAAAGTCGACAAAAAATGACAAATGAACATGTATGATTTTTAAACAGCAGTCAGAAAATATGTAAACATGCATGAAAAAAGTTTAAGTGGCCATTTTTTTCGTTTTTATTCACAGATTTCAGAAAAAAAACAAGAAAATTTTTGGGTGAAAAATGCGTGAAATTTTGATGATGTTTTGAATTTTTTTGAAAATTGTACGAATTCAAAAATTAAAGTTTGAACTCAAATCATTCCTTAAATAGATGAAAAAATATTTCAATGATCTGATACACATTTATTTTGGTTCAGCTAACGATAATAAGCTCATAAAACTAAACCAACTAATTATTTTTGTAAGTTAAATTGACTCCAGTTTGCCACATCACTGCTACCCTCTTAATGTATCAAATCGGTAGACGAATAAATTTCAACCTGCTAAGGTCACCGAATAAAAAATGTGTTGTCAAACGATAAAGCGGCAAAAACAATGAAAAAACTAAGAAATATTTTTATTTTCATAATTTTAATATTATTTTTTTTATCAAAATTTTTTAATGGTAGAAATGAAAGTTCACAAGAAGTCTCAATTACAGAAAATGAATTTTTACACACGGAAATTATCAATTCGGAGAAGGCCAAATATAGTTTGAGCAGTTTTGTGACTAATGGATTTAAACACAAATCAATTGACTCTTTCTCGACTGGAAATCAATATACCATTCAACTGATAGTATTAGTACCAGCAAATGAAGAAGCAATGAGGTAATCAATCGGTAAAACATTTTTTAGGCAGTATTTTCATTTTTCAGTCAAAATTTTGTTTTCTGTCAAATTATTATCAAACAAAAATTATTTTCTCTTCAAAAACTTTTTTCGTCATTAAGTTTCTACGCAACGTATCAAACAAAATTCTGACGAAAAAATATTCTGACGAAAAAATCTTTCCCCAACCAATCAAGACATTTTTGGTCGATTCTTTTTCTCCAATCTTTAAATCCTGTTTAGAGGGAGTGAACAAAAATCTCTCGAGAGATATCAAGGTGGTGGTGCATAGGGATTTTAAGCGATGAGTGAAAGTAGAGGTCGCTTGTCGGCCTATCAGGGACAGTAATTTCCCAGTCTAGTAAATTCTCTCGTTTTTTGTGTTCACTCGTTTTGGATAGGATATATGAAAGATGCGTAGGCGAAATAATTCTACCAATTTTAAATAATACGAAGTTTGGATGTAATTTGTTAACCATAAAGCAACCAGTTTTAAATGTAATGATCAATAATGAAATATTTCGTAAATTTGTACTTTAGAATGCTCAAAAATAGACTTGAAACTAAATAAGAATATAAATATAAATTATTTAATAAAAAATTCCTTTTTTTCGTCTTTTTTATTTGAAAGTTTTGATTTTGGCGAGAAAAATAGTTCATTCAAAAATTCTGAACCAGTCAAATTTTATCTCAAAAACCCCGTTGTTCGTCTTTTCAGCAATCACCACCCTTGACCTTTAATCAGGCTTGTAAGAGGGATGGCTTTTGCGTGGGTTTTCCATCCCCTTTTTGCGTAGGTTCAAGCAAAAGATAGCGAAAAAATGGGGATTGGGAAAGGAAATCCAGTCGGGGATCATCCTTCTTACAACCCTCCTTCAACCACTCTTGTATGAAAAATATTTCCTTCAGAAAAGCTTATAGATTATTTGTGAAACGATATAACCAATCAACAAATTCAAACTTGGTGGTTATACAATTGATTTTTGTGTCTGTCAGACAAAAATTTATTTCATATGAGCAGAACGATGATATTTATATTATTGAAGACACCGAGTTTAACCTTGATAGTATAAAAGATCTTTCTGATTATGAATTAAGGCAGGGCTTTCAGTTATAAATATCTATAAAAATAAAAACCTGAAACATTTTTGGCCTGATTAACTTTAGCCTGATAAGACAACTCGGCATGCTATCGCTTCAAATTGGACATGAGAACAGAATTACTAATAATTTGTATCATTTATTTCTAACAATTGACGAATTTATCGATTTTGATGAACTAAAACGGCAAATTAATGGAATGGATACTCACTGTATTTTATGTCTTGGGCACTATACGATCAAACAAATTTCAAATAAAATAGAAAAATACAAGTATTGCTCTGAAGGGTTTCTTATTCATGCTAAAACGTTATCAGGAAAATTTTAATTTTTATCATTGAAATATTTTTTTTTAATCGGTTAGCAAATTTATAGATCTGATCTATTAATAATGTATATTCCTAAAATTTTGGCAACAAAAATAATTTCATTCTGACTAAATCTTTAAAATGAACATATTTTTTCATGTACAATACAGGGCAGGCCTGGCCAAAGCCAACCAATTTTGTAGGCTTTAGCTGGCTTGGCTTGGTCATGCCAAAAATTTTAGAAGCTTGGCTTGCTTCAGCTGCTTGAAATTGGCTTGGCTTGATCTTGGTGATTTGGCTTGGCTTGATTTTTTTTTGGCTCGACTTTTTGGATTGGCTTGATCTCTGGCTTGGCTTTTATTTTCTGGCTTGATTTTTGGCTTGGCTTGAACATATTTTTTTAACTTAACTTATCTGACACAAATATGACTATAAAAAGGTGCGTTTTTTGATATAGAAAGTCAATCCAAGATAAGAATGTCAAAATCAAGCTTGACCAAAATTCTGGTCAAGCCAAGCCAAAAAATCAAGCCAAGCCAAAAATCAGCCAAGCCAAAATCAAGCCAAGCCAACAAATCAAGCAAGCCAAGTTTTTGAAATCAAGCCAAGCCAAACTAAAAGTCAAGCATGCTTGAAAAATTAATTTTGTAGGTTTTTAGCTGGCTGGCTTGATCAAGCCAAGCCAAAGTCAAGCCAAGCTAAAGAATCAAGCCAGCTGTGGCCAGGCTGAATACAGGCCTGATCAGCTCGACAGGTGAGTCACCTGAGGTGACACCCTCCATAAGTTAAATAATTAATTCATTCAACGTTACGGTTTTTCATATCATTATGAAAGTAAGAAAATAGTTATTTAATAAATATACGAATTGACTTCAGCAGATTTAGAATGCTTTTATTAATTGTATAACGGTTTTTCAAATTATTTTACTGTACATTTTTTGAAAATATTAATTTAAATTAAAAAAAGAAATAATAACATCTCGAGATGGAATAAGTATCGTGACGAGAGAAAATTCGTTACCAAAATTAATAACTGGAGAATTCGCTACAGAGTTGAATGTGAAACTTATCGAACGAGATGATGTGAGACCAATAGTTAGGGTTCGAATCAGTGAAAATTTTAACTTTTAAACGTATAAATTTAACTAAAAAAAAAAGATTCTAATGTAGAATTTACGAACTAAAATAAATTCTCGAGATGAAAAATATTCTTCGGGAAAATTGAATTTTAGGTCTGTATGATCAAATTGGCAATTTTTCATTGCGCATAACCTCTCTAAAACTAATTACAATAATCTCTTCGTGAAACTCATTTCGGACCAGAAGAGAAATTATGCTGGAGCGTGTTGGGCCAAATATTTTAATTTTTCAAACTTTAAAAAACGGTATTCGAAAAACGTTTTATTTTTTTTTTCAGCAAATTTCACTGTGAAAATTCAAAAAATATAAATAAAGGCTGAACCCTCTTATTTTGAAACCTTCTTTCTAACCAAAAACCTATTGGCAATAGGTGGTAGAAATTACTAATTAATTTACCCCAGAAGGGTTTTATATTACTATCGAGTTTGGGATGTCTCCAGGTTCTCCCGGTCCGAACCCTACATATAGTCTTAAAATTTGACCTTGAGATGGATACTAAAAGTAGAACTTCAGTTTTGAATAACTTTTTACCTGAGAATATGATGCGCAACGAACTACCACCTCAATATAAATGGTTTGGTAATATAACAAGGGAAAGCGTCAAATATCGAGAGTCTTTAGTAATTATTATAGGCAAAAGGGTTTGAATAATTCGCATCTACTAGTGAGCAAACTTAACTAGAAAAAACGGTATCGTGGATCATAACATCGACAAAGTCTCAGCAAACAGATTACTTTTTTTTTCGATAAATGTAAAACTTTATTAAAAATTTTTTGAAAAGTTATCAACTGTCAGTTAACATAAACAGTAGTTAAAATTATTCTGTCATCACCCCGTATGAAAAGCCGATGTGTTTAGAAGGACTAAGTTACGATTTATGAGTTGAACAGAAATATTGTTGCCAATTTATCAACCAATTTATTTTTAGGTGCGCGCTACTCATGAAATCAATCTCGATTTTTTTCCAGAGCAAAAAAATTACATAATTTTTGAAATTCAATTTTTAGTTAACTTGAGAATACGATTTCTTTTTTGAAATGATCAAAATTACAACTTTAATTCAGCCAATCAGAATGATATTTTTTTTAAAATATCTGAATGAAATAATTTTATTTAGCGACACACAAATCCTTAATACGCCTAATTCAAATGGCCAGACAGACTAGGCAGCACGTTTGAATCATACGCCGTATAATTCATTACTTAATATAAGCCTTGCATTTTCATGGGCATACTGAATCATACAGTCCAAATTTCATGGATTGTGAAGAAATATTTCACCTTTATTAAGCGACATCTCGTGGCAACTTTGTGCTCCGAGGTTTGCAGCGTCGATTACTTGCAATCTATGATATAAATACCACTTTGAAATTTATTATCGGGAAACCAGTAAATGACAAGGATTCTGGTATGGAAGAAAAAATTAAAATCGAACAACTGAAATATCGTGATGTTGAAATTGGAGATTTTATAGATATATATGAAAATCTTGCGCAGAAAACATTATTTAGTTATGAAATCGCTCTGCAGCAGAAAATGGGAAGTATGATGCTTTTTCAAGATGACGATTGTCTCATCACTTATCAAAAACTTGAAAAATATATTCATTACAAAACACCAAAAGACATTTACTGCTTCGCCGATTTTTCAGGTAAATAAAACTCAGGTGGAATGAATATTGTTTAAGTTTTTGAAGATATCTTTCCCTCAATTGGATAAGGTCAAAATATGTTTAAATATTTTGGTTCAAAACCGAAATATTGCGCCAAACCACTTTCAAAGAGACGCGTTCAACCATTTATTTTGGGCACGAGCCGTGCCGCACGGCCTCGCTGTATTTTTGATGGAATAATTGAATCCTTAAGAATTAACTCTGTTTTCGCCTTTTTTATATTTTAATTTTCACATTTTTATGTTTCAATTTGACATTTGGAAACTGAGAGATGCAAGTAAATAAAAATAGCAATTTAAAACTTAGAGTGGACAAAAAAGTTTATATTTTGGTGAAAACCCACTTCAATCTGATTTCAAGCGAAAAAAGGTTAAGAAATTCTAGATTGTTTTTAATGACAAACAAATGACAACATTAATATTTTTTGGTCAACTTTAGTCCGCAACAAGTCACGCGAGCTACTCGAAAAATAATTATAGAAAAAAGTTATTTCCAATTTACTACACATTCACCAACCAAAATATGCTACACAAAATGTGCTGTCAAGACGGTCACAATTTTCAATTTATTTCAAAATTTGAAATTCAAATAAATAATTTTCTAAAATTAGAACTGTCGCGTCCAAAAAGAATGAATAAATATGATGTTTCGACAGGAATGTGGCCAGAAGGTTATTTCTACCCATCATTTTGCACAGGACCTTGCTACATGATGGAAAGAAATGCGCTCAAACTGATATATGATGTCGCAATAGTTCAGAAGAATATGACAAAAACATTTCCTCTTGAAGTAGGGTAATCTTAATTTAATTAAATAAAATACTCTAGAATCTTCAGTATGTAAAAAATTGGTCGAGACCAAAAGTCAATTTCCTCTGATTGAAGTAATTCTCCTGCCCCAATTATAGGTTTTGATCCAGAGAAATTTCCTTTGTTGGTCTCGAACAATTTTTTTACATACTGTACGTAAATCGCCCTTGAGGGGTTGTGGCCCACAACTTGTGGGTGTAAATAATGTCAGAGTGGAAGAAACTAGTTATTATTCGCCAGAATAGAGTGAAGTTAAATACTAAGATTCGATTGAAGAATAATTTGTGTTGAGCTAATTAAGGGGGCTGTTAAGGGGGTCGGTGCATTTTGACAGATTTGCACTTTTTCATTTTTTTTTCTCTTGATAAGAAACTTTCTGCCACTTTGAAATTTTTGGATAAAAAGTAATTCGAACGTAAGTTGGCACTTTTGTGCTTCTTTCGTTCAATCTGATTTTTTTCAAATCGATTTTTTTACTTTAATAATCGTCTTTTGAAAAAACACTCAAAAAACGGGAGATTTAGGTTGAAGGCGTTAAAATTGAGGTAAAATTTTATTTTTATTTTTTTAATAAGAAACCGAAAAAACGGTCTCGACCAACGAATTCAATTTATTTGTTATGGTTTGATACTATTTCTACGTCATAATCAAAAATTTTGAAATCCCAAAAAATTCGAAAAAAACGAAAGTTTGGCACATCCTAAGAATAATTTTCTTTCATGAGATAAATGAAAAAATTGAATTCGGTGGTCAAGACCAATTTGGCAAGTTTCAGTAAAATAACATTTTGTAATTTCTGATAAATGAGGGCTTCAACCTATATTTCCCAAACCGTAATTCGTTCCAAAATTATAGTTGAAAGTATAAACTAGAGCGAAGAAACAAAACGAGGACATGTTTGAATAAAGTAAAAGATGGTATTCTTCATATTTTCATTTAATGATTGCAGAAAAATTTATTAATACTTAACTTCAAAAATTTACCATTGAAACATCACTTTCATGGCATATTGAGAAGAATATATAAATCCAGTAAAAAGTTTTTCATTGAGCGGCCATATGCGTATCTGTCAAAATGCACCGACCCCCTTAAACTTAATAAGGAATAATTTAATTAGGAATCCGGTATTCCAAATAGACACAATAAGGTCAAAGAAAAAATGTTATTTACCTGATCATCAAGAAAGTACATTTTTAATTATTAAAAAATTGATTTTCATGCAGGTTTTTCTCGATCTGCCAAAACCGTTTTTTGCTGCTTAAAACAAAATTGATTCTCTTCCAACAGGAGGCCCGGGAAATTATTCCAAAACTTTAAACTTCTCAAAATATACTTGTTTCATTCAATTTAAAGCAAATTGACCGTGTATATTTGAATTTTGTGAATAAAATTCCTATATTTTATTTTTTTAGAACGGCACCAGTAACTCAGCATGAGCCATAATTGCGAAATTTTACTTGCTGTCACGAAAGAATTTTTTAGCCCCCAGTATTTTTCTTCTCATTTATTCTTATCTACCCGTTATCGACTATTTCAGTTAAGCTTGAGAAGTTGGCAATTTACCCCAGGAATTTAACATTCTACACCAAGAACCTCCTTAATTTTTTCTGGAAAATAATGGAAAATTGATTTCAATTTGAATTGCTTTTTTGATCTATCACAAAAAACTTTTATCGACCTGTTTAAACATTTTTTAAGATTAACCAATCAAAGCCCTAGCGTGTGAATTTGCAAAAATTTTGAATTTGAAAATAACTTTAAAAAATAATCTGATTCTCAAAAATAAACTTATTTGACGTCCATCATCCCAATTTTGGGACATAGGAATTTTTTTATTTCAACTTATTTTTTCCAATTTTGCCTCTTTAAGGCCGGAAAACTCACTCAAAGCTTTTATTTTTGAAAAATAATTAGTAAAGTAGCGTTGGCGTTAACTGAAGTTGTATGATCAGAAGAAAAAAATTATTGAGCATCGAGTCGATACTATCGAGAGCAGAAAAATTTTCAGATTTTTTAAATATTTTTTTTGAATTTCACGATCGATTGGCTATTTTTGAATTTCCCGAAATGCCCTAGTTTCCATAATGGGACAAACCTTGGACAGTCTATGGGAAATTCTGTAACGGCCTATAC
>SCLH01000174.1:118896-136368 GCA_004367855.1 Oikopleura vanhoeffeni
TGGTGGTGGTCGCTCCCGTGACGATCGTGACTCTGATCGCGGTCGGTCTGGCAATCGTGATCGGCGTAGATCTGATCGCTACTCAAATGATACGCGCCCACGCTCTCGATCTCGGCCACGATATGGTGCGCCCGTTCAAGTTGGTCAAGATTGGCGTCAAAATTTTAACCCTCTGAATGCAATGGAGGTTGAATCGCCTGCTCCATTTCATTCACAAAATGTGCCGGATCGAATTCCGATCCCAAAAAATCGTAGCCAAAATGGAAACAATCGCAAATTTTATCCGAAAAATAGCGGAGGTAGCTTAGACTTAATAATAAACTTAATATCGGATTTAACCAGTATCAGTGACACCAGTCCTGAACTAAAACCGTATTCTGTATCTAACGTTCGGTCCGATAATNATTTTATTTAGGTGACCGTTCGGGGCGAAACCGAAACCAGGATAAACTTGCACTTGCCAAATCCAAAAGAAGAAGTACACCTTTTCATTATATTATTGAAGAATCTTTCCAATATACTCAATGGACTGATGTGCAGCCAGGTCAACCTAATGATGATACCCCATTATGTAATTTAGGAAACATTGACCCTCAGCTTGTCAAAATTAAACCAAATATAACTAAGGAGTTTTTTGACAATGCACTTCGTCTCATAAAAGTTGACCCAGGAAGAGTTCAAATTCGTACTTACGGGCTTAACCAACGCGGAAATTTACTTGATGTGACGTTTCGGTCCAAAATGGATATGCTAAAATTTTGCCACAGACACAGCGGGTTAATTTATCATGAATAATGCATATTTTGATGATACTCGTGACGTCAGTTAATTAACCTTTTTGATTATTCGTCAAAATTAATTGCAAAATAAAAGTTGTTTCTCTCTGCAGTTTTTCCTTATGAAACGCAATATTTCTATTATTCAAATTTGGTTCGATTAAGAAATTTAATTAAATATAAAATAAATATAAATATCAAATTATAAATAAATATTACATCATGAATTTTTACTCCAAAATTAATATAAATATCAAATAAAGAACTAAAAATAAATATAACATCATGATCAGGCTTGTAAAATGGATGGATTTTGCGTGAGTTTTCCAGGGTCGCAAGCAAAATGAAGAAAAAGCAAAATGAACAATTCTACATTACGCTTTTTTAAGCAAAATGTAGAATCAGCAAAATGTCGAAAAAGCAAAATGTAGAAACAGTTAAATGTAGAAAAAGCTAAACGTAGAAAAAGTGAAATGTAAAATGAGGAAAATGTAGAAATCAGCGAAATGGCGAAACTTTGGTTCAAAACAAAAATTTCTTCAGCTATTTTTCAGGAAGAGCCACCATTGTCAGCATAATTCTCAAAAGTTGGAAGATATATTAATAAACGGTTTTTTGTTTCATGTACAGGGTTTATCCATTATGATGCTCGGGTAACACTCAAAACTTATTTGTCTGTTAAAAGAATAAGGAATTAGTTTTCAGTGTTACCCGGGCATCATAATGGATGTGTACAGGGGGCTAAAATTTCACGATTTGTAGCTAAAATGATTTCTGGTCCAATATCGCCGAATGTGCCAATATTGCCGACACCACCGATTTTTTTTTGAGATTTAAATTAAAGATTAATTATTTGGGCTTCAAAATTGACGTCTCCAGATTAAACTTCTAAATTTACTTTTTTTCAACTTTAATTTTATTCTGTTTGGTGGAGTTTTAAATTCAACGCATTTTGGTGATTTATTTCGGCGAGAATTATTTTTCATTCAATTAAGGGGGATAACCGACAAGTTTCAGTTATTTACAAACGTATGCCCTGAGCTAACTAAAGCTCGTAGCAACTTTAAACTATGGATTCCAGAAGATAATTGTTTGGAATTTCTAAAAAATGTTTTTGGAAATATAATTAAGAAAATGTTGGAAATTTTTTATATCGCAATTTTTATTTAGATTTTTGGACGCAAACCAGTAACGAAAATAAAAATGCAGCTAAAATTAGCATTTATCACTTTTGGGTCTCGAGATACAGCCTCCGCACGGCGGGCCTTCCGTAGGTCTGTCTAAAGTTGACCGCCGTGCTCCGTCTGATACCCCCTTAAATTAGCTATCAAATGTGAATATGACGCGATAAATCATCGCCGATGAATTTTCTGAAGCTTTTAAACAAGTGGCCAATAAAAAGAGCGTATTTGTAGGACTCCAATCATGTGTCCAATCTACAGCGCCGAGCCATTTACATGCAGCTTTAAATTATTTTAGTTTAAATAATAAATAAAAAGGCGAAAGAAAGATAATTAAGAAGTTTTAAGATATATTAATTTGCTGTGATATTGCTGCGTTATTGATCAAATAAATTTACCAGTTAAACCAGGAACAATACATTTTTAATGACAATTATTTTTTTGGCAGTTTTAAATTAAATTGGTGCAATAAAGTGATTCTGGTACAGTTGGTACAGTTTGATAGGAGGTCTGAATAAATCTATTTATTTAAATAAAAATGAAGTTTTCGATTATGGATTAATTGAATAATTTTGGATTTTGAAAATTTTTGGCAAAAATTCACGAAAAATTTCCATTTTTTTCTTCGCCAGAAATAGCGTATTATTGAAAGTTTGAATTTCAAGTTTATTTGAACATGAGTCATAATATGAGCGATTTCGACCTCTTTCGACGTCATTTCTGATCAAACTAGCAAAGGCAATACTGTATCGCCGATATACCAAAAAATTTTGCTACTCACAGAGCAATTTATCGCGGTCATTTAAAAACATACAAAAAACTGATACAATCCCACCTACGCGCACACCCAAACGTTCCCTAAACTAAAAAAGACTAATAAACAATTTTCTGCGTCAATTTTTATTCCTTCTGACAGTGTCACGCTACAGAACACAAAAACAAACAAATTGTCACGCCACTTTTATGAATTTTTGATTTGGCGTAGTTTCGGATTTTTTCAATATTACATTTTTATGCTGAAGTTTAACAAAATCCGTAGCACCAAAATATTTGAAAATTTTGTATCAGATTACTGTGACTTTCAAAATAATCGCCAAAAGTTTTTCTTCCAGTTGAATAAGTATTTGCAATATAAACTTGGCCTGTTTGTTTAGAAATCGCGCAGTTAAAAGTACAAATCAGCGACACCAACCTCCTTAAAATTCAGACTTGATCATAAGTGCGAACTGCGGATATGAATCCCAACCCCAAATTTAGACAAGAAGCCCTATTGAAATATTGCTAAAGTTATGTCCGAAAAAGCCATATTAATATTTATCTAAAACCCTTTTTTCGCAATTTTGCTTTTGACAGACAATTTTTTTTCGACCAATTTTTATTGAAATTTTTTTCGATCTTTTTATTTGCCTCCAGCAGGAAGTCAGATCAAAAATTTGGAAAAACGCTTTAGATTATTGTTAAACTAGTTTTGAGCTTTCATATAAAATATAAACCGAAAATTTATCTTGAAAATTGGTGGAGGAGTAAGGTTTTGAAAAAGCCTCTGAATATCGATTTCAGATTTTGTTTTTCAAAGTTTTTGTCCGACAAAAGCTAAATTTCGAAAACTAGATTTTGAAAGTTCTTTACGTTAAAAAAGTTTTGGAATTCCAACTTTGCTAGTTTAGCCAGAACAGCATCTAAAAACAAGCAAAACATCAACTACCACTCCCTTTAAACTGACTACTTTTGATTTTGCAAGAGAAAATAACACATAATGTAGAGAAAATTATAAATCATTATAAAAATTATCCATTAGGGCTGAAATTTTTAAAAAAGTTTTAGTTCTTGGAATCAATCTCAATTTAGAAACCGCGGCACAAAATGTTTATGCCCTTTGATAATTTAACATTCCTTCTTTGCTTGTTCAATAACTAGATTTTTGTAATTTGAAATTGTACTCCGCTGATCTGTATTCGGCGCACATAAACAGTTTCAATCCGCACGTGATAGATGTTAGTTTTTTTGGTCGCCCAAGACTTTTTGAAAATTGATTAATGTTTGCATCGAACGATTCTGTCAAATTTGTAGTTTGATGACAAAAAGATTTAGAATTAATTATACGCTCATAAAAACAAAACTGCTCGTTAAAAGTTCCTGAATATTTCTTGGTGACAAATCTTAAAAACAAAGGTTCTTCGACCCCTTCACTTCTCAACTGAGAAACTTAATATTCAACATATGGTTCCATTAATACTAACGGAACAAGACACAATAGTTTCACCCTCGTGATAAAAGTGCAGAAGTAAGGATTATAATATATTGATTTTTTGTGCATTAGACGCATAAAACCATATTAACGAATGTTGCTAGTCAAGGCTTCATTTACATATCGTTTACACTGCCAATTGATTAATTGTTCCATTTGATCACCAAACACTTTTTTGAACATCAAAAATATGTTTTCCTCGTTATCTGTAAGAAGTTGGAGCTTTTTGAAAGTTTTTGTACCAAACAGCTTTTAAAGAAATGTCAATTTAAATTATTGAAGTTGGCTGTAGAATTCTACATTTAACCAGGGTCAAACGTAGAATTCTACATTTTATCTTAAAATAAAATGTAGAATTCTACGTTTTACCCTGGTATGACAAAAAAATTGATGATATCCGTATCTAACATAAAGTTACTGAATGATATAAAGTTAGATAAAAAAACAGAAAAATACACCAAATATTCTTATTTTGTTTGATATGTCCCTTTAAAATTTCACTATATGCTTTTTCATAACATTCAGAATCCCTTCGCGCCATTAAAACAATAGCAAACGCGACTCTGATCGTAGACGCAATTCCTTGATCATTAATGACCTCATAAAGTCCTTGAAGCACAAAATTTTGTGCGTGTTCTTACAAAAACTTGACATAAAATATAGATCACGATTTTAAAATAATTTTTTGTAGGTGGCAGTGAATTTTGACAGTTTGGAGGCTTGGTTTTTTCAAAGAAACAAGAGTTTTTATCGGAAAGTTTTAATATAAGGCTTTTTCTGTGCAAATGCCAGAAATGTCATTTTTTGGAATGTAACAAGTCCCAGGGTTGATGAACATCGAATGGGAAGTACTTTTTTGAATTTCGGCCTGATCTCAACGAATCTCAGAACTTTCCGATATAAGCTCTAGGATCCTTATTTATTTCAAAAAAGCTGAGGGACTTGTGTTGAACCACGGTTAACCAGATGGTTGGTGGAAGTTGTACTGAAATGTCGAATGGAATCGCAAGATCAAGAATAAATTTTTTATATGTATTGATAAAAAATGTTCTAACATCATCAGTTAAGCCGTAAAAAGCCTCTTAAATGTCAAAATTCAGTGCCACCACTTCCTTTAGAAAATTCGTTTTTTCAAATTTTGCATGAAGACATCCAAATGAGTGCGACGGAAACATTCAAAAAAAGTTGGGAAAGGGTTTAAAATAAAACTTATGAATCAACGTTTACTCGTAGAGTCACTTTCAGCTAACTTGTTGCCATAGTCTGTTTTTTCTTTATTACAGCAGGGTCCATCGTATAAGTGAAAGTTTTTTTGCAGAAAACCTTCACCTGTACGCTGGATTTCACTTTTACGCCAGATTTCACCTTTACGCCAGACGTCGGGGAATATACGCTCTGATTGGTCAATTAAAAAATCTATAAGTTATAATTTAGTTAAAGGGTAGTTAGAGAAGAAATTAAAGATGATAATTTTGTCAATTTTTCATCACAAATGCTATAGGAAACCTAGATTATTTAAATTAAAATTTGAAACTACAAATTAATTAAATAGTTTTTATTTATGAAAATACTCAAATATGCCAATCTTTTGACTTTTTGAAAACCTTTATCTTTTGCCTTTCACCTATACGCCGGACGTCAGGGAGAAAAGTTTTCATTTTTAGATGCGTGAGTGATTGCGGAGGCTTACGTAGGTTTTTGCGTAGGTTTCACCTATACGCCGAACCCTGCTGTAATTACCTTTAAAATATAGAAAATATTTATTTAAGGCGACTCTCCGAGTTATTGAATGAAATATAAACTTTTTATGTTAAAAATTTTCCTTTCGATGACGATAGGAAAGTGCCATCAAACATAAAAGTTGTATTTTCTTGTAATTCTTCTACCCAAACAGTATTCGCCATAATCATTAAATCTGGCTACCGAAAGTGTACCCATTTCAGAGGTTTTACATCTGGTCCAGGCATGCTCATTAGATCTAAGGGTAGAAAAAGTTCTAGATCTAATGGTTGGATTAATGTTTTTTCACGTTTTTTCTTCTGATATTCCGCAATTAACCTTTGCTTGTTTTCAGCAATTATTACGGTATTTAAATTCTGTGCTGAATCGTCTATGGAGCTGTTAAATGTTGAACTCCTGTTATTTTCCAATCCCGTTTCAACTAAATTTGTCAATATTGAGTGGTCAGAATTTCTTGATTAATATTCATTTATTAAGAGAAAAATTGTTTTTTTGATATTTTCAGTTTTTCTTATTTTTATTAGTTTTCCGAAGAAGTTTGTCTTATTTTTGTTAGTTTAAAAAAAATTGGGCTCAAATTTTAATTTTTGATGAAAACTTAAAAATTAATTTGTTTCTATCTTTGAACAATAATTCTATTTTTGATAAACTTTTTTATTTTTGAATATTTATATAGTGCAACAGATTAATTCATATTTAAAATGTTACTTTTTCAATTATTATTTGAAATTTTTCTTAATTTTGTAAACCTTATTTCTTCAAAAATTAATTCTTGACAAGAATTCATGATTTTTTTGAAATTAAATAATTAGTGAGTTATAATTTTTTTTACGTACCTTTAATAAAGGAAGATTGAGCGACTGGCAAATTTCCACCAAAACTAGGCCAGTCTGGCATCCCCGCTTCCAAATTCATAATACTTCTGTCCAGATTTTCCAGATCAAAACATTCATTCATCGTAGTGTAGTATCTAATAATACCAAGCAAATAATTTTACTTAAGATTATGAAAACTAGAAAATTTCGAAAAATAAAACTTATTCTCTTAAAAATTGAAAAATTCTCCATTTTGCTTTTTTCTCCATTTTGCTTTTTTCTCCATTTTGCTTTTTTCTNAAAAGAAGGGAAAAACCTTACACCCTGTAGATCACAAAATAATTTAATAGTCATTATACTAGAGAATTTTGTAAAAAACATATAATTATTTTTAGACAGAGCGATAGAAAATCATTTGAAGTTTTATATGAGGTAATTGCAAATATAAATTAAGGTTTAATTTCATCTTATTATTGCACTTTTGTCTGTAACTAGAGGTAATTTTCGCAACTTTTTGTTTTCTTATCCTCATTAAATGCCTTTAAATTCGTTTAAAATTTTATTTTGTTATTTTATTTGTAAAGCAAATTGGCTGAATATTATTTTAAGCTATTGAAAAATGAATGTTGATAATGAAACTTGGCTAATATGGCCGATTTAAAAGTATGGCGACGCGTTGGCATAAATCGAGTCTGGGTACAGATTCATGTCTAAAGTCTACGAGTTAAAAATCGTCCTCGCCATTTTTTCAGCGTTGAATTTCATCGGTCAATCCCAATATTTCGTGTGTTTATGTCGAACATTAGTAAAGTTAAAGGTTAAAAAACTTTTTTCTTAAATAGTGCCATTCAGACGAAAATTTCAGAATAAACTATTAAAAACTTCTGCTTTGTTTTTTCGCATGATGACAATTTGGTACTGAAAACGTTAAGCAAAAAATTTGCAGAAAAAGTTGTCTTTTTATTCAAAAATTTAAATTTTCGATTTTTCGACGAATTAGTGTTTAATTTTTAAACATCAAAACTATTTTAATCTAAATTTTCCCGTTGAATTCGTTTTTGTTCTCAGTATAAAAGAGTATATGGAAAATTATCCCTCCTGCGCCTTTTACACCAGTTAGCGTAACAATGAGCCAGTGTCCAATCAGAATACTTACGTCTACTCGTGTAAAAGGCGCAATAGTGATCATTTTCGATATAGACAAAAATTCTCCCTTGCTCAACACTACCGATTGTACTAAACTCGGATGTGATGTTTCGGAGCTCGGCGCTTGGAATTCAAAAACCTACGACAAAACTGACGGTTGTAAAAAGGGAACTTTCGAACAGGACGGAAAAATATTGGAAAATGATAAAAATGTTTGCTGGAGATATTGTGATCTAGAACAAACTATCAAAGCATCCAAAAAAATAAAATGTGTCTGTGATTATGCTGCTGCTTCTTGTAGTTTTCAGGCCAGCATTTCTGGAGCGTATATTTCGATTCATGCCCTCAAAGAAAATGGCGATAAATATATTAAAACAGATATCTGTGAAGTTGAACCAACTGACCCACCATCGACCACACAAGGATAGTTACCATTTTGAGAAGACAGATTTTTACTATTAATACTTGCTTAAACTAAAGAAAGAACGGCATTTTTTATTTATTGTAGCTCTTGGAAAAATATTAGAGCAACTGATTTAAAATGAAAAAAATTCACAAAATTATTATTTAAAAAATAGTACTTACATCCTCACCAATTTACCGATTTTGAAATTTCAATTCGAAAGATAATTTTTGTCTCTAGCAGCATTTATTTTCTAACTTGGTATTTCATCACAAGAACAAAATGTAAATGAAACTAATCATAAATAAAATTAAAACACGAATTTAACAATTTCCATATGTAAAATTGAGCTAATTATTAATTTCGATTTCGACCAATCAGAAAGTAGGAAGGAAATTTTCAAAAAAATTTCAAACAAAAATTTTTGTCAAAAAATAATTATATCCATCTCATCAGATTTTTTGTTTTAAAGCGGTATAAAGAAAATGCTTCAATCGCGTCCATCGTAATCATGATATCAAAACAAAAATTAACTTACCAAATATCCGCAAAATAATTGAGTGACATATATTTGATCTGTGCTTATAAGGGTTAATGAGTTTAGAGAGTGTATTTTGACATTTATTCTGACCGGTGACAGCCTAATCAGTTCCAGTATAATCAATTATGGCCTTATCTGATGTAAGACAATTTCGAAACCAAGTCCAAATATTTTTTTCGTAAAATTTTCTTTTCTCAACATTTGGTTTCAAAATTAAAAAAAAATGCGAATAACAATTTTATGAAGTTTTTCATACAAGTTATTCATATGACATACCCGACATGAATCAGTGTATCACCTCTTAGAAATATTTTACAGTCAAGAAAAATTAGTTCGTTTTTTAGGTCCATCTCTTGGAAAGTGAATTTGAGTTTTCCGTCAAAACTATTTATATCCTTAAAAAATGTCCGGATGGAGTTTTTTCTGATTATTATTACATCATCACCGTATCGTTGATAGGAAATAACTTACTTTTCATCAACATACTTTTTGACAACAATTTGCTCCATAATATTAACGAAAATAGTTGCTATACTGGCGGAAATCGAGCTTAGATTTTAAGATTCTCTAATTTATCTTTACCTCGGCATGCCGTTCACTTCTGGTACCAATCCTAAAAGGATGTTAACCGGTCGGGTTAAATTGCGGGGTTGCTGCATGCGAGGGTTAAAACCGGGAAAAATGTGAAATAATATATTTTTCATATCTAGTTGCTAAAATAGGAATGACTCTAATACCAAAATGCTTGTTTCGAGTCGAAAGCAGTAATCAGCGAAATAGGCCCTAATCACAACAAGGGGGTATGGGCCATACGGTATGGCACCATGTTAACAGGGAGACTTAAAAATGCTAAAATTCTGGAAAGTATTTATTAAGAAATTTTTAAGGTTTTCACGCGTAGGCGGAGTCAAGGGAGTCCCATGTTTCTTTTTGGATGGAAAGTATTTTATTGGATTTTCGTATTATTCATTTAATTATACGTTACGAATTATTAAAAAAAAATTCTCAAAAGAAAATGAAAAGCAAGAAATGTTCATATGATAAATATTTATATCGTTTTTATCTCATTCAAACCCGCTTGAGCCACTCAAGTGGCTCTGTGCCCACAAGGGTTAAATAAGTAGTATCAAACTAAAATCTAAATACGCCTCACTGGTATTATGGTCTGTACTGTTCAATTATTTAAATTCAAATATATATCCAAGGGGATTATATTGAAGATACTTGATTTAACAGATTTTTTTTCGAGAGTAGCCAAATTTTAGTAATTTCCAATGTTGTCAGGGTGTGCCATTTTTTCGTCTCATAAATCTATCATATTTTTCATTCCAAAGTGAAATATCTTGTTTTACTATTTTATGTTTCACATCAAGTCAGGTTTAATAATTAAGATTCAAATGATGAAATACTTGAGTATGAACTTTCGATGAAATTCCCAAAATACACTACTGATATATTGAAGTAGAGAAAACTGAAACCTCGATCAGGGTGTCACAAGTGTTTTTAGCTTTGTAATATTTCTGTTGAAATGATCGATTACAGTGGCTTTAACGTATATAAATTGTTAGTTTTGCCATTTTGCGCGATTTAAGGAGATCGGATTTGCATTTTTTATTTATTTTTCTTGATGAGAAACTTTTTGCCACTTTAAAATTGTCGGATATAACCTTTTCTAACGAAAGTTGTCCCTTTTGAGCTTACTTCGTTTAATCTGTTTCTTTTTCAGATCGATTATTTTCACTTTATAAATCGTCTTTTAAAAAAACACTCAAAGAACGTGCGTTAGCTATCGAAGGTGTCTGAATTAAGGTAAAATTATTTTTTTTATTTTTTATTAATTAGAAACCGTTAATACCGACCATCCACCGTTAAAAATTAAGTTAATTTTTATACGATTTCCACGTTAAAATCGAATATTTAAAATTTTGAAAAAAGAAGAAAAAAAAACGAAATTTTGGCACATCGAAAAAATTATTACTTGAAAATCAGAGACCAAAAATACATTGTATATTAGGGTAGCTTTTTGAAAAAAATACTTGGCCGTATCTTTTTGGATACACAACACCACTTTTTGTTGTGCAGAGCACTTTCTTGTATCAAGTTGAGATTCTCAACACTGTGACTAATTCTTATGGGAGATAATTTTTTATAATTTTTTCTGAAATTCGACACTAACTGGTGGTATAAAAAGCATTTTTTAATCTCGACACCGGGACCACATTAAAACAGAAAATGTCCAAATGCGGAAATCTTTTCGAGAGAAACATTTAAGTCTCATCTATTTTGACACTGAACACCAGCAGGTGGTGTAAAGAGTACTTTTTGTGTCTCATTGCTCGAGCCAGATAAGCTTGATATGATTTTGGTAACGTTCAACAGAACCAACACCTTGGGGAGCCTGGGGCGTTTGTTCAGCTGGTTGCGGCGTTGGTTTAAGAATGCGAAAAAATGATCAAGGAAGTGAATCTGAATCATGTGTAGGACCCGATGGAAAAGTTTGTCCTCCTGGATGCAAATTGATGATGGGAGATTATAGACAAGACACCGAAAAAGATTGCGACACCGATTTCTTCAGAGGTCCTGATGGATATTATATGCCCAATAAAGCAAGATGTCCAACAATGACCTGTGACGGCGAAGAAGGTAGGTATACTACAATTTCACAGAATTTTAAGCTAGATTTTATTTTTAAATAATATTTTTTTGAAAAATTATAGTCTGTATTATGTGAAATTTGACATAAACTCAGATTGGCTGAACACGGAAATTAGACCGTGCTGGTTGGTTAAACCAAGACAGGTAATAATTTCTGGGAAATATTATTTGCTTCAAGTCGTGCACTACAACTTGTTCTTCAAATTGTGATGTTTTTGAATTAAAAAATTAAAAATAATTGAAACATTAGAAATAACCTATGAAAATTGATAAAAAAACTAATGTTCCTGGATTTAAAGGGAGTTACTTCAAAGAGTTCCAGCTAAGCTGTTTGATTAGCTTCAAGCAAATTGTATTGCAAATTTTAATGCGTTTTAGGAGGATTTATTTCTGGAGCTCCGACACTACATACTTGACGTTAAATTACCGGTGAAAATTCAAGATATTCAATTTCTCACTCTCAAAAATGAAAACCGAAATTTTTTATTACCTCCAGGAAGAATTTATTCGAAATTTTCGGGCCCACGCGTTGCGACGTGTTAACGTTCGTACCAGCATGACCTTGAACTTTTATCGGTTATTTGTGCTCGACTACGTAGTGTTCGAGGGTCAGAATGAAAATGGCGAAAAGGTAGAATTCTACATTTTGCGTTTTTTGGTCATTTTCATCAACATTTACGTAAAATTTGTAAACTCAAAAACGAAGGAAAAAGTGCAATCTGAATCATCAGATTAGGGGAAATTTCAATATTCAATTGTTTCCCGTCAACTTCAAAAACCGTCTTGAAAAGACCTAATTTAGAATTTTGACCAGCGCTTTAGCTGTTTATACCGTATGACTCATACCGTATGAGTCATACGGCTTCGCTAGAATAGACTGTAGCACGGTGATAGCAGTGCTATCATAGCACCTCCTTAATAAATACTGATAAATAAGCAGAAAAAAAATCTAATTTTGAAATTTTCAATCGTATTTTCCAATCGTTTTTCTTTAAATAGCGAAATATTGTGTGCAAATGTAGTAAACCTCTGGGAAGAAACTTTTGTTTGTCGTTGTTCGAATAAAGGTGTTTGTTCTATGAAAATCGGCGGTGACGTCATTACACATAATTCTGTGACTGATTGTGATCCAATGTCCGGACGAGGTCACACCAAAGGATTTAGATGGGCTGATGGAAGGAGATCATTAGCTAAGGTTTCCAAAATAAATATATTACAAGATTTTGAAAGTATATTGTGTTATATATTAAGTTTGGCGGCCAAATTATTTGCAGTCGCGAAAAATTAAACTATATATTTGACTTGTGTCTTTTTGTTATTTATTTCAAACCAATCACGAGCCAGATACATTATAGACATATATGAACCGCGATGAACCGTGTCAACTTTTTTCTCTTGATAAGAATTAAAAATAAAATAATGTGAAATGATGGCTGGACTGTAGCATTAATTAACTTATGCAGTCTTTGATCTCTAAAACTTCCCACAATCACAGAAAATTATTACAAAAAATAATTACTTAAAAAATTGCACCGCGTTGGCCCTTGTCTATTTTTTTTCTCTATATTAAACTTTCCTTTAAAAAGTTTAAATTATAATAAAATAAATTTATGGTTGGGCTGGTGGTTTGATAAACTTTTTTAGTCTTCAGAGTCTATTGAGTTCTGTTTTGACTGTACTTCATTGATATAATGCACTCAATAGTTGATAAAATTCAATAAGAATAGTTTGTTTCCTATTTTGTTTATCGATTAAACTTGTTTGATCGTGTGTTTGAGAGAACCAATTTAAATTTGCACATAAACCTTTTTTTATCAAATTTTATAATTCTGAATAAATTATGACTAACAAAAAACAAATTATGAGTAGACAAAAAAGGAGCTATTTGGCGCGTAAATTGCCACAGATGTAGCTGAGACTGAACAAATAGTCCCGAAAACAAATTTTTGTCATTTTTATCACAAAACCACAAAAAACCAAGATTGTTTCCGTACAAATCACCGTTTACAGGTTTATGACTTATGGTTAGTAAAAGAGAAATTTAATGCGATATTGGCCAAGAATAGCAACTAAATAACGATTAAGCAAGAATAGCACTGAAAATCAGCAAAGATTTCAAAACTTTTTTAATAAACATACATTTCACACGTATGATTTATTTTATAATCAAATTATTGACTTTTCCAATTCTTAATTTTTTGTTTCGATTTTTTTTATTTTTTATCGATCGAATACTTTGTCTCACGTTAACTGAACAGCCAATCACATCGCCGTTTTGTAAATATATCGAATTCGAAAAATCTTCAAATTATCGCAAATGATATATTTAATTTTTTACAATTTAAGTAAATTCAATTTTTATTTACATAGAAAATATGTAGAACTATATTCATGCAAAATAATTCGTGAGAAATCAAGAAAAAGGACGCAAACTTAATATACAATAAGTTTATACAATAATATATACAACCAATCATAAACCTCTATTCAAATGCGTGTTAAATGCGTTTAATCGTCAGGCGAAAGTTCCATTTGTGGCTCAATCGTCCAAAATGCTTGATTCTATGACGAAAATGATCTGTAGTTACTATTATTTCAACAAATAATTGATCATCATTTAAATCGGGCTTCCTGACGGGGTGGAGATCCATATATTTTATATATCAATATTATTAATATAGTAATAATCTTCAAAACTAAATGTATAACTTACGCGCAATAAAATTTCTAAAATGTTTTTCGAACAAAATTTTTTTATCGATTATTTGAAAATTTCAATTTTTTTTATATCAATTTCATAATTTTTTTTCTGAATTTTTTTTGAATTTTGTTTTTCAAGAATTATTATTTTTTCAAAGACGATATATTTCGTGTTTTTTCAAATTTACAGAAAAAAAATAAGTTTTTGATATAAATTTCTGAACCTATTGTCAGCACAACCTGCTGATGAGGTTTCTGGAGGAGCCGAGTGGGAACTTTGGGATATTTGTTACGAAAGAAGTGAACATCCTGGCACAGAATGGCGAGATTATCATGAAGAAAGAAATCTTATTTTCGGAAATACAGAAGAATATGTGATGGCATTAACTTACGGAAAAGTTGTAGAAAAGGAAGATGGCACACTTGTATGTCAACTAACTCACCCAGATTATCCTGATTTTTTGGAAGAATACGAAATGTACCTTCAGTTGGGTGGACAAAGTGTTTTTCTCTGCCCTGTTTGCTAGCATCTGCGAGAGCCAAAATAGTGGATGGTAGATTTTCTTTTCTAAAAAATATTTTTGAAAGTTTTCGAGAATTTCTGCCAAAAATTATTAAATTCGAGATTTTTAAATGATCAAATATGAGTTTAAAACTAAAAACATCTAAGGCTTTTACTGAAAAATAATTTCCAAAATTAAGCTGAAAGGGTGGTTACCGGTGGAGGTCTATATCGCGAGATGTACACATGATAGGAAGAGTCGGTGTTTAGTGTACTCATTTGGGTACGCTAAGCACGCCCGTGCTTTCCGTACCCAAATTGGTCTGCATTAATTTTTGTTTATTTAGGTCAATTTGGGTACGGAAAGCACGGGCATGCTTAGCGTACCCAAATTTGTCTGAATGAAAAATATGTTGTGAAAAACGCAACCTCATGATTATGCGTCATTAGGGTGGTTGAGGAATTTCACCGACTGCACTGGAGCACAGTTATAGGCATAAAGTATGCCGCATAAGTAGAGTCAGTACCGGGAGACTTATCTGCAAAACTAAACCCCTCAGTACGGATTCATTGAGTGTATGGTGTTGAGGGCTAAAATTTGTGCTTGGCTTTTTGCGGGAGGCTTCTAATGCTGGGATGCTAATCAGGAGTCAACTATCTCGTAATTTTTCCGTTGGNTTAGAGAAGAAATTAAAGATGATAATTTTGTCAATTTTTCATCACAAATGCTATAGGAAACCTAGATTATTTAAATTAAAATTTAAAACTACAAATTAATTAAATAGTTTTTATTTATGAAAATACTCAAATATGCCAATCTTTTGACTTTTTGAAAACCTCTATCTTTTGCCTTTCACCTATACGCCGGACGTCAGGGAGAAAAGTTTTCATTTTTAGATGCGTGAGTGATCCTCCGCATTACGTAGGTTTTTGCGTAGGTTTCACCTATACGCCGAACCCTGCTGTAATAACCTTAAAATATAGAAAATATTTATATAAGGCGACTCTCCGAGTTATTGAATGAAATATAAACTTTTTATGTTAAAAATTTTCCTTCCGATGACGATAGGAAAGTGCCATCAAACATAAGAGTTGTATTTTCTTGTAATTCTTCCACCCAAACAGTATTCGCCATAATCATTAAATCTGGCTACCGAAAGTGTACCCATTTCAGAGGTTTTACATATGGTCCAGGCATGCTCATTAGATCTAAGGGTAGAAAAAATTCTAGATCTAATGATTGGATTAATGTTTTTTTACGTTTTTTCTTCTGATATTCCGCCATTAATCTTTGCTTGTTTTCAGCAATTTGCGCTTAATCCTCACCTGAACATGCAACTTTGGCCAAATAAGTTACTGGAAAGTAAATTTTGCTGTTAACTTCATTCAAATATTCATTTTTGAACTTTACTAAAGATTCAGAGTTCTTTGGTCCTTAAAAATAATCAAAATCGAAGCTACTGTCAATTTCGACTGATAAAAAATATGGTTATGAAACAAAACTGCAATTTTGGACTAAGGGATCACATTTTGACAATTTGGTTTATAAAAATTGGCGAGCTCAAGTTTCTTGAAGTTTGACCCAAAATACATGATGCGGGGTAATAAGATTCACTTGGCACTCGTTAATTTGATTTTGATCTCAAATTTGAAATATTTTTTTTCTGATAGGCCCACCAATTGAGTAATTTTCCATAAAATGAGTTTTGGGCATATCCTGTTCAGAGGGCGTGAACACAAAAACCGTGAGAATGTACAAAGTGGCCTCTAGAGTCACTCTTCGCTCAAAATCATTATTCTACACCACACTGATATCTCTCGGGATTTTGTGTTCACTCCCTCCGAACAGGATATGAGGGCAAAAGACGTTTTAAAAAAATTAACTTGTAAATTTTTAAAAATTATGCGTAAATTTTTGGGTATGTTTTGATAAATCTGATTCGATTTTCGACTAAAACCTGAGCACTCGTGTGTATTTTTAAAACGGAATTTATATTCTTTGATTGAAAAAACCAACGATGATTTTAAATTTAAGTCATACTTAAGTTTTCCAGCATTTGATTTTTCGATTACGATTTTTTTATTTTTAAAGTATGCAAAAGCAGTACCATTACAATTTATCTTCCTTTTTCTACGGCAGGCACATCTTAATTATAGTACAAATGTTCCAGATTCATTTCGTCGTATCGCAGAGCATTTCTGGTAGCTTTATGTTATTTGATCTTTTTGTGCAAAAAACAATGGGTGGTTTTTTCCGGATTTTAAGATTGAAACTAATCTGTCGGTATTTAAATTCTGTGCTGAATCGTCTATGGAGCTGTTAAATGTTGAACTCCTGTTATTTTCCAATCCCGTTTCAACTACATTTGTCAATATTGAGTGGTCAGAATTTCTTGATTAATATTCAATTATTAAGAGAAAAAATGTTTTTTTGATATTTTCAGTTTTTCTTATTTTGATAAGTTTTCCGAAGAAGTTTGTCTTATTTTTGTTAGTTTAAAAAAAATTGGGCTCAAATTTTAATTTTTGATGAAAACTTAAAAATTAATTTGTTTCTATCTTTGAACAATAATTCTATTTTTGATAAACTTTTTTATTTTTGAATATTTATATAGTGCAACAGATTAATTCATATTTAAAATGTTACTTTTTTCAATTATTATTTGAAATTTTTCTTAATTTTGTAAACCTTATTTCTTCAAAAATTATTTCTTGACAAGAATTCATGATTTTTTTTGAAATTAAATAATTTATGATTTATAATT
>SCLH01000174.1:136612-150672 GCA_004367855.1 Oikopleura vanhoeffeni
CTTTTTTCTCCATATTGCTTTTTTCTCCATTTTGCTTTTTTCTCCATTTTGCTTTTTTCTCCATTTTGCTTTTTTCTCCATTTTGCTTTTTTCTCCATTTTGCTTTTTTCTCCATTTTGCTTTTTTCTCCATTTTGCTTTTTTCTCCATTTTGCTTTTTTCTCCATTTTGCTTTTTTCTACATTTTGCTTTTTCACCATTTTGATTTTCTACATTTTGCTTTTCGACCGTTTCCCAATTTCTACATTTTAATATTTCTACATTTTGCTTTTTCTACATTTCACCAATTTGTTGTTCACAATTACTCAAAAAAGTAGAATGTTGAATTCTACATTTTATTTTTTCTCCATTTTGCTTGCAACCCGAAATTTCTGCGATCATTTTTTCAATCGTTTTCGGCTGATTTAACTTGGCTTTAGTCTTTCAAAAAGATTAAGAGGGTTAAGGACCCACGAAGAAATTTTCGAAGAACAGAAAATTAGATTACGTCAAGATGATATGTTGACGTTTCAGTTGGTTAATAAAAACAAACGAGAATTTTTAAGTTCATTTGAAAAAAATACTTAGTAAAAATCGGAAAACGCGAAATTTTTTATCCCCCTGGTCATTTTGAAGCACTTGTCATGCCCATTGGGTCTCATAAAACCACCGATAAGTATCTTATGCACAAAACATACTATTGTTTGTGAAGCTCGGATACAAACCAACTATATCCCCGTTTCAGACTATCCGGAATATCCCGGCCCTACTACTTAAAAACACACTACGTTTACTATACAGGACCGGGATATTCCGGATAGTGTGAAAGGCGGATAAAGATACGTCTGGCGTTTAGGGAATACCCGTTGGACGTTTTATTTTGTCTTTCAGACATGATGGGAAGCTAATTTTTACTGCATTCTCAATTTGGTTATCAGTTTCATTCCAATAAAACTGGAAATAAAAATTTCCTATTTTTCAAAGTATTATTTTCATTCGACTGGCTGTTACTTTCAGAGTTTTACCCCGTTGAAGCTAATTTTCCTTGGTTTTGTTTGATACCTACACGAATAACCTACGCTTAAAATTATTTTATTTTTCGAATTTTGAAATTGTTTTTCATTTTTTCAAAAACTTTCAATTGACCTCAACCGACCCTGACCCTCAGGCTGATGTGACCTCAGACAAGTTTTTCTTAATCCAAATTGTCAAGAATCAGGCCGGAATTTGGCTAGAATCAGACCTGTTCCATCTGGTCAGCATCAAATAATGTGCAATGTCTTCACCTAGGTTTTAATTGATTTTAACTAGGTTTAAATGATTTCAAATCAAAGTTTTAATACTTTTGAGAAAGCTATAAACATCCCTAATATGAAATTGGCAAAGTTTAATTTTTGCCATTTCCCTATATTCCAGAAAATCAAAATGTTCAATTTTCAAAAATGTTAATTTTCAAACTTTGAGAAAAATTTATTTTATTTATGCATAAAACCTACGTAACTCAGGAAAACATTAAGATATCACTTTTTGATCAACTTTTCCTGAACCAAATAATCTCGCGGATGAAGAATTCGAGCTCAAAATCAAATTTTCAAATCTTTGAATCTAGAATTTTACCGAAAACCAAAATATTCTAACTTAATAATTTCACACTTTTTAAATTTTTAAATGCTATCTGCGGGAAAATCCAGCCAAATTTTTTTTTAATTTGCGTCATATGTTAAATAACCTTATTTTTTTCAAATTTAACTCAGTTATTTGCCCATGTGCATGAATTGATTTCACGCACCTGGCTCAGCTACTTTGAGGCCAAACTGCCTAAAAATTTAAACTCGCGCAATAAAATTTAACAGCGCTGAAGATGCTCTCTAGCGCTGATCTCATCCGCCACGATGGCCACCACAACCTGTTTATAAACTACTGCGAAACGATTTTAAAATCACTTTTAATTCCTATTTTTATTACGAAAACTTTGAAAAAATAAAGAAAAAAACTTTCAAAAACATTTGAAAAACGTTTTTGATTTATTATGAAGATTACATCATTGTTCACTCTGACTTAAATCTTAAGAATCAAAATGAAAAAATTTCAATTTTCGAAAATAGAAAAATACAAATGTTTTTTAATATCCTGAAAATTGACGTACCCGACGAGGGTTAACAAGATTAACAAGGTTGACTTTGAGATGTGTAATCGTAAGGCGAAGGCTAGACCTATAAACGAGTATCCTCAGATTTCTCACAACTACCCTAGAATTATTATGAGGCGGGATTGAAAGGGAGCAGATTACGACGCTCCCCTTAATTCTTGGTTAATTCTTGGAAAACATTAATCGTAGAATCTTACTTTATTCTGCATTCAAATTTTTGTAAACGGTTTGCTTTCATGAAAGTGAATTTGCAAAATTTTATTTTCAGTTTTGATTTGTCATGTTTACACTGAATAAAAATTAAACGTTCTGTTTTTTATCGAAAATTATTTTGAGAATTATAATAAAATCATATTTTTACCGAATTTTTAAGTTACCGAAACTTTGAGTTCACATAAAAGCAAAACCACTTTTTAAGAATTGATTATTGCTTTTTTCTAGTGCCTGTAGAGCTCATTTGTGCGATCAAATTTTTTTTAGTTTTTTTAGAATGACCCACTGAACTCTTTTCTCGGAAACCATCTAAAAATGAACCTTTTCCCATTCTCAGTTTGTTCAAGAGAGCCGATTCAAGAATATGTAATTTGCCTGGACCACCTCCTTGAAGCGGAATAAGCATTCTAACAAATTTATGAACTTGCAATGTTGAAAAAGTTCTTACTGCAATATCTTTAAGAGGGTTCTATAGGCCAGACAGGTTTTTTTCAGAGCTCATAACTTTTTATTGCTACATAACAATATCATAAAAATATTTGTAATAATAGTTCATAATCTCGTGAACAACTTTCTTTGTAAATTTTCAAGATCAAACATTGAACTACCCAGTAAATGAAGTTAATCGTGAGCAATAAAAACTTTCGAAGGTCAAATTTTTTTTCGTCCTATTTTAAAAAATTGTTGGAGGATAGCATAGAAAAAAATATATAACTGCGGTCGTTATTCGATATTGATCCTAAAAATGTCTCGAATAAGCCGAAAAGGACCATTTTTTGCTATTTTGGCCAAGGAAAATCGAACTTTTTCTACATGTGATTTACAAAACTATTTTAATATGTATCACAGATTATTGTGACAATTCAAAAGACTGCGCCCGAATTAACAATGTCATTTTCTAACTCCCAGGACCACGATTTGAAAGTTATTTTTAAATCTTAATGTCATCCTATCGCGTTCTAAATAGCACCAAACAAATCGTAAGCATCAATTTTCTGTAATTGATATTATAACTTTCTTCGAAATATGAATCGTTCGAGCGCTAGAGATCAAAACATTTCATTTTTTTTGACCCTCAGAACAAATTTCAATGTTTTTTAAAAAAATTTCGTCATTTTTTTCAAATTTTGTGTTTTTTATTACTGAGAAAGTCTCGTCGAGGTCAAAAATCACAAAATCAGGTCGATAGCATTGCTGGTTCAAACGATATGTACTGCCTATAGAACCCTCTTAAGAGCTGCAAATAGCTTTGAAAATTTTGCAATTTTGTCAAAGATGGATATTGTTCTTTTTAAAAATTGCAATAATTGTTTTTCTAGAGGCGCCACGGAGTTTAAATTTTCGAGAAAAATTTTAGAAGTGTTTGAAGTTTCCAAAAAAATTGTCTCAAATTGAGACTCTTCAATGAATTTTTAAAACATTTGAATAGTTCGAGCTCGAAGAGAGTTGACCACTTCCGCAAAAAAGTTAAAGAAACTCATCATTAACGGCCAATTAAGCTTTGTTTGCATTCAGACTCCTTAACCTTTTTGCGAATAGAAAAATTTGAGCTGAAAACATACAATTTAGCTAACAAAATATTCGTTCAATCTTTCGTACACATCAGAAAATTAAACATTTTCATCGTCAATATAATTTAATTATTTTCAATAGTTTATTAAAGTGAACAGTAAAATTTTTGATCATATTGGGTGATTAACGCCCTGAGTCAAAAAATATTTTAAAATTGTATTATGAAATTAATATAACATAGAAGTGAAACAAGCTTTTTTCAAAAAAATTTGAGGTTGGTTTGCATAGAATTTCCCGGTTAGAAAATCTTGAGTAAATTATAATGGACCAGTAATTTTTGTGGATGAAAAGTCAGTTGGTAGATTTGTATCTTCGATCTGGCTTGGAGCATAACCGTCACATGTTGGCCCTTCGCAACATGACCAACATTGAGCGATGAATCGTCTGCCAGAATGTCCCCACATTTTGCACGTGAAAGCATTATAACTAGCGTTACTTAGGCAAGCTTCTTTCGAATTACATTGTCCTACATATTGTTGGCGACCGTCTCTGTGTTTTAGCATTTTGTACTGGCATGTATCACCGTTTGCATCACAATCAACCGTCGTAAAATCTGCGTCAGCTAGAGCCGCGGTTGGAGAATAGCCTGAGTAGCCCACTCTACAGTTTGTAACAGCTAATGGCGGTAAAATTATTAAATTAATTTCAATATAATTTGAAAATTTTAAATGAAAATAAGAAAAAATTTAATACACAGTATGTCACATTTCGGCTTGCGATCTTAGTTTTTGATCCCCTTTCGGCTATCAAACTGTTTGAAATGTTCAAGTGTTTGTAAAGTGACATGTTATGATTGGCGGAGGTGAGTTGGAGCAAAAAACTTAGATTTTTAGTTAAATGTGACAATGTTATTTTATAAATACCCAATACATTTAAAAATATTTGAATATAGTTTCAAAATTTTAGAAATATTACATAATTTGTAAAAATTCTTAAAATAACATATTATAGAAATTAGGAGCAAAATTTCATTATTTCAAGATATAATCTTTAAATTTTTAAGAAAACTCTTAATTTTTTATATTTCAATTCTTTCAATTATTAAAAATTACCATATTAACTTTAATTATTATAAATTTTTGAAAATTAGGTTTTTCTGTAATTGAAACACCTTATCGGAAAGTTTTACTTTTAAATTTCAACTGTTAAAATATAATGAAAAAATTTTATAAGTTAAATGACTTACCAGAAGCAGAGCTGACCAAAAGTGCGATTGATAATTTCATATTAATAAAAAAGCTTGATTTATGATTCTTAACTTTTGCAAGTAAGCAATCTCCTTTTATACAAAAAATTGTAACCCTCTCCACTTGAGTGATCTCGTATATTTTGTTCAAGGAAATGTTAAAACAAGCACCACACTCAGTATTTACTAAGCTGTTTTCGTAAAACCAATGCGGGATTCTCTCGAAATACTTCACTAGACCGTTATTTTTCTTGAATAAACACAACATCTTGTGAATGATTCGTGAACTTTCAAAACAAGATAATCTTTAGCTTAAACATTTCTCCAAAATTGATCCCTCGAACTGTTAAGAGGGTAGAAGCGATGTGGCAGACTGGCGTCAATTTAACTTACGAAAATAACTTGTTGGTTTATTTTTTTATGCTTATTATCGTTAGCTGAACCAGAATAAATGTGTATCAGCTCNTTTTTATCTATTTAAGGAATGATTTGAGTTTGAACTTTTAATTTTGAATTCGTAAAATTTTCAAAAAAATTCAAAACATTATTAAAATTTCATGCATTTTTCACCCATTTTTTTCTTTTTTTCTGAAATCTGTGAATAAAAACAAAAGAAATCGCCACTTTTACTTTTCAGGCATGATTACATATTTTCTGACTGCTGTTTAAAAATCATAACATGTTCATTTGTCATTTTTTGTCGCCTTTTTCTAAAACTATTATGAAAACTTTTCGCAAATCGAGTCCAAAATTTTTAATTAACGCTTTTTCGAATTCTTCTTGGAAACTCAGGCCGAATCAGGTGTGTTATTTTCTGGTATCTATTTAATTTCCGTATTTCAATCGATGAAAGGGTCAATCGAATATCGTTTCTGAAGTACTGATGAAATTTACAACACTTGCTTGTGACACCGGTTTTGGTCCATTTGGCATCGCAATTTATGTGTGTTATTGTTTTCCAAAACATTTCAATTATATTATTTCGGGTGTTAAAGGCTACTTTTCTTTGCAGAGTCAGGAGATTTTTTATATTTAGACGCATTGAAGGTCAATTTAATTATACTACTCAAAGCTGTTTTTCTCTTTTTCCATGGAAAAACTAATCACCGTTTTAAAAAACCTGTTTTTAACCGCCTCACACCCAAAACAATGAAAATTCCCCTCACACCCAAAACGCCACTTCGGGGACGCCACGGGTTGGCGCGGATTATAGCGGATGATAATATACGATTAAATATTCATTATTTTTAAGGACACAAGATTCAGGATAAGACTAAATTGAAAGTGTGTGAAAATGTTGTGTTTTGAGGATTTTTAATTCTTGTTGTGCTCGAATAAATGCAAGACAAAATGAGAGGTTTAGTCCGTGGTATCCTCATCGGAAAACCATACATTTGTCAAAATCACATATGAATAACAAAAGATAAATAGAAACAACTGGCTACTCAAATATAGTCATCTGATTTTCAAAAAAGGCTCCATCTCAATGTGTCGCTGGAAGTGATATAGTATGTTTTCGTATCCCTTAGCGCCAAGTATATTGGCACGCACAAAATCAAGAAAGAAAGTTATAAAAATATTTGTGGACGTCGAACTCTGAGGTTTATTACGCTGAATTTGGAAATTGAAAAGTACTCTATTAATTAAAATGATTGAGAACAGACTTAATTTTCATGTTAAATTTTATTAATCTTTGGTCAATTATAAGCCGAAAAAATTGAAGTTACGTTTCTTCCAACAAAAAAAGTGTATTCCCATTAGTGATATGGAAAAAATATATAAAATAAATAGTTCAACCTTGCCTTTCTGACATCTTTTCATCTGAGTTGAAAATATTCTATACATTAGCCGATAACAACATGATAATTCTTTTATTCGGTGTACCAAAAAAGTACATTGAGTCAAATCGGTGGTAAAAAAAACTATTTTTGAGGATAAAAAAATAAATGTATTTGATCAAAGGACACTCGTTTTTTGGCCTGCGGTAGCTTGATTACTCGGCCAAGATATAAAATAAATCAAGCTGCAGCTTGTTTTGCAGCAAGCTTGACTATCTATCGTCGTTATTTGTCTAGATTGGCCGTTAAACTACAAATTATGCTCACCCGACCGGAAATCATAATTACAACATGAAATCTGAAATTATCCCAAAAATTGCTGTTTATTATAATGAACAAGATGTCGAAGATTTTGTTTGACTACGTTAGATAATGATACACAGACTGAGGAGCTTAGTGATTCTGAAAGATGAAATTGAGGGGAAATTGAAATGGCTGAAAACGGCAATTTTTTGATTAAAAATGTTAAAATTCGTTGAAGAACTAGAGATTCTATCTCAATTCTATCAGAAAAATTAAACTTATTATCCGTTCAAATATTATAATAATTCGCAAAAAAACTAGATTTTTTTTTATTTGTTTGGTTTTTAGAGAAAGCACTTGAAAAAAAATAAAACTCTCAATTAAAGACCAGAGAAAAAAAATAATAATACCAGGAGTACTCAGATGTAATTTTCCTAAATCTGAGTTTCTTCTTCTTTATGAATTTTTGATTTATGTTGTTTCGTATTTACGCTAGGATTTTGGTACGAAAGTATGTCTGATTATATATATATAAAATAAATGTATATTGTGAAAGTTAGTATTATATCTTTTGAACTGCTAAGTCGTATTCAAATTTTTAAACATTACTAGAAAAAGAATTGCGAACTCTATGGACACATTTGAATGAAAAGGTCTGTCGATAAATGTAATTTCTATCTGTCGTTTTGAGGATTTAAAAAAAATCTCCGTTCCCGAATAACTGGCGGTTTGGTGTGTTGTGGGGGTTTAAGGAAATTTTTCATATGAATAATAATTTCTTCACTGATTAGCGCACTTACCAACAAAAATGGCCGGGAAGTTTATAAATATTGCCTCAAAAATAAATTCTCACATCGGGTCAGTTGAAATGGAGTTATAATGATGTGTGTGTTGGAGTAATTTTTTACAGACTACTAAGTATGTTGATTAAATAAAAATATAACCGTTTTGGCAAGAATCACACTGTTTATTTGAAAGATAAAAAGCTAAACATTTGGAATTTCAATTGTTGTGCTGCATAGCAGGAACTATTTCACGTCATAACAATTGATCGAAAAATGTACCAATTCTGCCACATCGCTGCTACCCCACTTAAGGGTAGCAGCCGATGTGGGAGATTGGATACATTTTTTTGGGAAGTGATTTTTGAAAGAAAAAAAAGGTGGAAAATTTTTATTGTCTTTTTATCTAAAATGTAAAGTGCATGTTGTCTAAACGTTCATAGTTTTAATTTTACCATACTTAAGATCTGTTAAAAATATGGGCAAAAACCCTTTTCATGTAGCGAGTGGAACTCCGTGGTAGTCCGTGATGAGTCTTGACCCCTATGTGGATTTTTTTTACTTAAAGCATATTTATAAACTTACAGACATTGTCGGGTGTAATTTGCACTACTTAGTGGAGAATCATAATCCACATGCAAAATTTTGTCGTAGTGATGAGTGTGTTTTTTCTTTTCGCATGAAAAAATAGAGGAAAAACAGTTTAGGAAAAAAAATTGACCTTCAATTGAGTTTAAGATATAGAAAAAATTGTCTGTCTGGTGATGTTTAAAAGTTAAGTAGCCTATTACACCCGCAATTTTATATGTCTGTGTTGTTAAAAAATAATAAATGTGTCATAAATTGACAAGAATGCCAAAATGGACAACACAAACCGGTCCAAGGCCGATTTTTCGGTCCGACTTGACGATTCATTCCTGGGAAAGTGTGTATATTGAGGCTGGCAAACTTTATTGTTCTTTAGTCCTCGAGCATTAAGGATAAGACTTTAACTTTTCGTAGTATGTTATTCAGCATTTATGACTTTATGAACTATAGAAAGTGGTGAATTTAAAAATTGTGCTTTTCAACTACGCAATTTATATTTGAGCAAATGAGAGACGTCAGAAACAAAAACAAATAGGAAAAAGATTAGGAATTTGATTTTCTAAAAAGTGACTTCGCTCATAAATCACCTGCAATTTTCCGGTCTTATCTACAAGTGTTTTCCGCAAAACGAAACCTAACCTAGCGCAATATTAGTCAGGAATCACTTTAAAGAATAATATTAATTTACTTTAGAGCCGCCAGGACTAAAAATTGAAAATGCGGAGTCCTCCTCTATGCTAAAAAAATTATTCCTAAAAAGTAAAATCATTCAGAAGCAACCTGCAATTCTGTATATAGTATCTACAGGATTTTTGAAAATAGTCCGGGAGCCTCCAAGTATATCAAGTGTCGTAAATTTATAGAAGTTCAGAAACGATATTTCACGTGAACCCTCTGCATGGCGGTTTTGGTTGAAATACGGAAACCAAATAAATACTCTCGATAAGTGTTGATTTGTCAATCGAGAGTATTCGGCCTGATTTGTTACAGAGTAATTCAAAAAACTAATATTAAAATTTTGCGACTTTGATTTTGCGAAAATTTTACTTAATTATTTCAAAAGAGTCGACAACAAAATGACAAAGAAAAACATTCGATGATTTTTCAAACAAACAGTCAGAAAATTATTTGAACATGCGATTGAAAAAAGTAAAGTTGATTTTTTTTTCCCGTTTATTAACAGACTTTCATAAATTTAATCAGAAAAAATTTTGACGGAAAATGCTTAAATTTTCAGGTTAGATGTGCTCTTGTAGTGTGTGTTCGAAAAGTATTACGAACTGATAAAATAAAGTTTGAACTCAAATGTTCTGAAATAGATAAAAAATGATGTGTGAAGTGGTGTATACACATTTATTTTGGGGTTCAGCTAAACGATAATAAAGCACAAAAAAATAAACCAACAAAATTATTTTCGTAAGTTAAATTGAGCCAGTCTGCCACGAAGTTTATCAAACATTTAACGGTCAAACTACAAGATCGGAAGAAAAGTCACCGGTCACTAATTTTTCCGCGTATCAACAGTTTTTCTCGATGATTTTTGCCTATACTTTTCACAAACTTCTAACTGTAATGTTTCTTACTATTGTGTAGTGTTGTATATTTTGTGAGTCTGATTAAAATGTTTTCCGGCAATCAAGACCGATATGTTATATTGTATATTTAAATGAGAGTCGATTTGAAATAAAACAAATTTGAAAGCTCAAAAAGAGTACCTATTTTATTTGCCCATCTTGAAGAGAATGTTTTTGAGGTCACTCTGAGATGTATTTTTTTGTTTTTGAGATTTTTTACAAAAAAAACTATTTAAAGATGCTGAGAGTGACTTTTTAGTCCGCGCGATAACCTGGGAGTTAAAATATGGGTAATAAAATAAAAAACTGACATTCCTTGACCAAAATAAACTTTATTTGTTCTTGTCGATGTTTTTGAGCTGCATAATCCAAGAATAATAATTTATTTTTCATGAATTAACTCGGCATATCGTGAATGAGTCATGGACTGAGAAAACGTGATAATCTTTTCCCTTATCTAAATTCCTTGAACTATTGAGGTTACTGTCGATTTTTTTTAACCCTAAAAAACGTTTTGCCAAGACACGGGTGCAAATTAATTGGCTCTACTTTGGACGTTCTTTCCAGGAAGCTCAAAGTAGTTGGAATTTTCATTTTTTTGCCTAAGTAAGTTGAAAAGTTATAAATTTCGGATCAGCCCCAACCGTTCCTGCCGGCCTCAAAAACTGCTATTTGACTACGGCTCGAAACTTCGAACACACAAAAACGTCAGCCAAGAGCTCCCTGAGTTAGCTCCCTCACTTAGCAGATGTATCAAACTTCACGGGCGATCGTTTTCGACAGATTTATATTTTAAGGGATCTCCTACTTTGGGGATATCCTATTTTCTGAAACATGTGTTTTATAACAGATGTTTTTTATTTATTTAGCTTTCATTCAATTTTTTTTTATTTCTTGGAAAATGGGGGTTTCGAGAGCAGAAAAATTTTATATAAATTTGTGCTCAATATTAAAATTATCATAAAAATGAAAAGCCTCGAAATTCCTCATATAACAGAACAAACTATTTATGAAACTTGTTTTTCGACACCACGTGAAGATAAGGGAAGACCCTACTATTATCACCCAAAACACATGAGATCTACAGAAATACATGCTGCGTGTTCAAATGATGTTTTTGCAAAATGTAAAGCAAAATGTGCTGGTCAGCTGCCTTTGAAAAAATTTTGGTCTTGATTTTGGGAATTTTCAATTCTAAAAAGGTCGATAAAAAATATAAATTTCATGATCTTTCAAACAGCGGTCAGAAAATATAGGTATCCATGAAAAAAGTTAAAGTGTTTGTTTTGGTTTTTACCCACAGATTCGAATGAACAAAAAGTTTCGACCAAAAATGCGGAAAATTTTCATAATGTTTTGAATTTTTTTGAGATTTTTACGATTTTAAAGATTGAAACTCAAACTCAAATCTTTCCTAAAATGGATAAAAATAATTATATTGACTTCAGTCCGCCGAGTTCATGGCACCCCTTTATTTAAGTTGCTGATATTTTTATTCAAAAGTCACTTTCGATCATTTTGAATACTAACAAGACTCTAAGGTTTTCTTAAGTTTCATATTGTGACAGTTATGCAACTCTCTGAGATTAACTTAGGTTGCGCGAAAATACTTGCTCGGGAAAACATTATTTTATTTTGTTGCTCCCTCATTCTGGATTTTAGCCTCTAGAGAGAATCACACGAAATAAATAGTGAAACTATTAAATAATTGTATTCTATTTGGAGAGCCTAGAACCCGCATTAACATCCTTAAATAGTTGATCCCCGGACCAACTGTAACAATTGGTACCAGAACCTGTGGCTAGCAAAATAAATATTTTTAAAATATACTGAGATTAGCAAGGTGTAGCATATCACGTGGTACAAGGTCACATTTGTCTTTACAACTTTACTTTTTTTATAACAAATTTATAAAAAAATCTGGATTTTAAGTGAAAAATGTTTATTTTCCTAATAAAAGCAGATTATAACACTTTTGGAATAATTTTAAGGTTGATAATGTTAATCAAGTAACACTGTGGCCAATTTTTGATTGCTTTACAAATCCATTTTATAAGTTCTATAATTGATTTAATTAATCATGGAATGTTCAAGCTCAAATTGAAAATTTTGAAATTTCACCACCAAAAAAACATATTTGTCACTGGATATCAATTAATTTTCATTTTAAGTGTTATGCAGAACACACTTTCTCATTACCTGGCTTATACTTCATTTGTATTTCATGTCGAGTTGAAAAAATAATTTATTCAGATGTTAAGGGGGTTGGCCATGTCAATTTGCTTGGACGTCAAAAGTTATAGACCGTTGAAAAGTAGTGAGAAATACCCAGCAATTACAACAATTGACATGGCCAACCCCCTTAAAAAGTGCGAAAAAGTGATTGTTAGAATATATAAATGTCACTAAATAATTTCTTTGGTATGATTTGCTGGAGACGATATAAACAACTATGGCCTGATTTCAAACACAGACGGTGCCAGAGATCAAAACAAGAAAAACTTTAATGATTTTCTAGGATTTTCTGTTAACATAATCGGACAATCATTGCTAATATCATTTCCAGCAAATCATAACCAAGAAATTGTTAAGTGGCATTTAACTATCACTTTTATGTTTAAAATTGTCATTTTCGCGCACGTTTTGTCAATGTACAGCCGATCAGGCCGAAATTCGAAGAACTCCCACCAAGGTGATATAAGACACATTGACACATATATGATATATCCCTTATTCACACTTTCGTAAATATTTCCGGTTAAGTAGTAAGGCCGAAATATTTACAAAAGTGTGAATAGGGGATATATTGATAATTTTTTTGATTGAAGATTGTTGATAAAATCGACAAATTAAAAAATTATTTAATAAAAAGCCCAATTTCAAAATAAGTTATTTTAAAATTTGTAAATTAAAATTTTAGATTTTTTTCCCATTTTCTGCCAACTAGACTGTCACCTCCGGATTTGGTCGAGAGAAAAGTTGTAAATAATAAAAACAAATTATTTTTATAATTATGCTTAGGTAATTTTAAGAAAAAAATGGCTTATCACTTTCTGAAATTTTAACTCCCTGATGTCTAAAATGACCGAAGTGTCAAAAATAGTCAAACGGCCTGTCAGAAAACGGGCTATAGAACCGGTAATTTTCCAAAAAATTTTTCTAAATTTTTACAATAAATAAATATCATTTACATCCTCGGATTTTTGATACCTAGTTTATCCTCTGTTTCGGCCTCCGGAGGTGACAGTCTACTGCCAACTCATTAATTAAAACTAATTTCAACATGGAGTCCATGTCATGGACGTTTTGACAATTTTTGTTCGACACCGAAAAGTCTTTGAAAGCATTATATCGTCATTGACGTTTGTGATTCATGTTTTGGCTTATAAATAAAGATGTCAAAAAGTTGTTTGAAGTATTAGCTAAATCCAAATCAGAAAAACGCTCAAAGTTCATTTTTTCGCCCAATTTTGGCGTCCACATGGTACATATGTGCATGTCCAAAATCGGTAGCCCAAAAAGATGATATAAAGTTATTAACCTTTTGATCAGATGGTTTAGGTTAAGGTTGAAAACATAAAGCTAAAAATCGAAGTTTGGAAATGAGCGGAATATAAACGTTTATCAGCCAGTTTTTAGCGATTATTAAGCCAGTTAAAATTATTTAAGTCGGAAATCATGCAAAAACAAGAGAACTTTTATATTGCTTTTAACCTATTTCACCAGAGAAATTTGAGAGATAACAAGAATGTTTTTATATTTAATTCTCAAAAATGAATGAAGTTATATGATTTTGAGCTATGAAACCCAATAAACTGAAAAGGTTTACGAAATCCTCCCAATGAACATTTAGGCATATATATTTTCCCAACCAAAGTGAAACTTTAGAAAACGGGAATCCCGTTACGGAATGCTTCTGCACAGCCACGTCATAAAT
>SCLH01000174.1:167893-178901 GCA_004367855.1 Oikopleura vanhoeffeni
CCTTTCAATCACGACTCAGAACAATTCTAGGGCAGTTGTGAAAATCTGAGGACACTCGTTTGTAGATCTTTCCTTCGTCTAACGATAACACATTTCAAAGTCAACATTGTCACATCACACCACCAGGTGGTGAGTCTATTTTAGAACACTAAACGGTTTTTTAAAAATTAATCTTCTTTTAGACCCCACATACAAAGCGTTTCAAAATTTACACAAATTAGCTGATAAATGAGAACAAAAATGTGATGAGAAGGATTTTTTCTCAAATTTTGACCTTTTTTATTCTTCCGATTTTTCCAGTTTTTCAACTTCAAACTCTATCTCCTTTTACACGAATGTTTAGAATAAAGCCGTTTTTTGACTTAGGTACATAAATATAATGCGGTCAATGTGATGCGGAGGAATTTTAGATTAATATTCTGGAATTTTAGAAAATTGATTTTAAGTGAACCGGAAATGAAAAGTTCGAAAGACAGTTCGTCTGATTGGAAGAAAAGTACTGCCAAGTTGGTAGCAAGTTGAAGCTGAAAAATCACTGATAAAAAATCTGCTAACAANTAATCGAAATTGTGAACTAACCAGCGTCAAATTCCATAATCAGGTTTAACATTTTAGCTTAAAAATAATTGAAATTTCTAGAATTCGATTAAGACATTTCCGATAATTTTAATGTCATGCATCGTTTTAGGCGGGTCATATATGCACCTATAAAAAATGTTCATGTCATGGTGATATAGCGGTTTCATGCCGGTGAAAGCGAAAAAATATTCGAATTTTGATAATTCTAGATTTTGTTATAGATTGCTTTGAAAAAAATAATTGCCACCATGAGATTCCTTTGGTCAACTTTTTGTCATAACCGATATTAATGTATCATAAATTAATTCTATAAAGGGCTAAAAAAAACCGACCTTTACCCCCTTAACTTAAACTTTTGAAACTTATTTTCCATAACAGCAGAGATTTTAAGACTTTTTTCCATCGAACTTCAGTCTATACAGTAAAGTAAAATCCTATATCCCATTATTCTCAAAATTGATTTATTAATTTAAAAATGATCTACTCATTAATGATTATGAGTCGTCAAGTGCGAGGTCGAATGGTCGCTAGCGCTCAAATTGATAGTCAATAAGTGCCAATCGGCACTGTCTGACTACACGGGTTAATTTCAAAAGAATCCCCGTGATAGTTTCTTCTTGTTGCAATGTTGTTTCATTCATTTTTCTTGTAGGGTAAGAAAGGTCTAATCTGATGCGCTTACTTCAAGCGGCATTAGAAAAGAAACGGTAATCTTGAGGATATGTTGTTAGTAGTTGAACCTGAGAGGCTTTCGTTATACGATTCACAATAATGTTTTCGGGCTTTGAACTTCCAAAACAACACTAACAGATAAATAAGATGCTCAAAAATTATTTTAACAAAGATTTTATGCAATTAAGAGTTCAGGAAGGGTAGAAGACCAAAATGGTCTCATTCCAGAGAAGTGTCATTTTATATAAAAATATTTAAAAACTTGGCAATCGTAGTCTTTCAAATTTGTTTTTGATGATTTGAAAGTCAAAAATTGGTATCGATTTAATTGGCTCATCTTGTAACATTTTTGCATCTGGTCATTTGAAGCTCACTGAAAAGCCTACTTATCCTACACCTTTCATTCAAAATTTTCATTGGTGCTTAAAATGAATGCCAAAAACTAGCTGAACATCTGTTGGGCCTTTTTTCTAAATTTTGTCTTGGGGTATTTAAAAATGCTTGTGAATTTCCGATTTTTAAACATTTTTGAAATTTTGAGAAAAAAAGAGTGAATAATTCAATTGTAATTTTTTTGTGAAGTATTTAGAGTCAAAGTAGTTTATTTGCAAAATTAAGATGTTATACAATTTCAGAACGAAATTGGTGCCTTTAATTTCAAATCTCCAATTATGTCACCTTTAATTTCAGACTACCTGAAACCGAATTTTTCTTTAAAAAATCACAAAATAAAAAAAAGTCTTACGAGTCAAAAAACTGGGTGGAAAATTCTACACAATATATGTTGACAAAAAGTATTTTTGGGAACCTCCAGATATGGTCACCCACTCTCATGAGTCAAAGATTTTTTTTTTATTCAAAAATATTGAAACACGAATAAATCTTTTGACTCAAAATGTCCGAAAAAATCGTAAAAAGATGGGCCAATGAAATGGATACCAATTTTTGAATTTTGATATTTTTTCATAATCTTAGTTGGTCAGTATTAAAACGCCATATTATATGAGCCCAAGGTTGTAAAGAGTGTAAATTGAGGTAGTTTAATGGCCTTTTCCGTATGTAAACTACATCAGTGCTCCACCGCTACACAACCTCAATTGCAGATTCACGTCATTTTGATCAAAAACTTCTTGTGAAATAAATACTCGAAAATGTTGAAGATGCATTTAATTTATTCTACGTTTTTTGAAGGCGCAAATTGTCATTTTTTTCACAAAGCGAAAGTCTTGTTGATCCCGTTGTCAGTCTGAAATAGTACCAATTTACAAATATGTAGTTTGTGGATTTTTTCAAGATAAAAAAATGTAGTTGAAGAGGTCCCTTCAAGACTTTCAAGGGCTGTTATTATTGGTATTCTATCTCCAGTTGTTTATCGTTATGGTTATAAATGTTCATATCCCCTTAGAAGTAATTGTTAAATTCTGGTTTTGGTCTAGTACATTATGTACGTTTGAAGTAGTACCAATTGTACTGACCAAACCATTTAATTTAACAACTACTTTCTTAGGGGATATCCCTTTATACACCTTTTTGATGATTTGAGAGATGTAGGTTGGGGGAGCCAATCCTTTAACATCTGAGACCCCTTCTAGCCACTCATTGAGGCCGCTTTCTTTCTTTTCAGCCGACATCTCTCATATCATCAAAAAGTGGTTAAAGGGATATAGGTAAATTTTTGTGAAGAATTAATGAAATAAAAAAAAGTTATTTCGATATATTGTTTTTAATTCACTTGATAAATTTGGTAACGTTTTCGATTTATTTAATCATTTTCAACCATAAATTGAACTTATTGAGGCAAATTTCGAAAAGGAATCGTCAGAAAAATATTTTTGGATTTGTTGATAAACAGTCAATATTTATAATGTCGAAATATAGCATGTCAAATTTTTGCTTGCGATCTTGATTTTTTTGCTGAAGCTAACCTCAGCCAATCGGAGCGTTTGAATAAACAAACACGTAGGTGTTTGACAAATATTAATCATTTAGCTCGGAAATTCCTGACTTTAATTGTTGAGTCTGTAGAGTTATACCGGACGGTATCGAAATCTTTGTCGTCACTCAAATTGCACCGGAATCATTATGTTTCTGTAAAAGGTTATATTGATGTAGTTTTTATTTCAAATGCGGGCATTTAATTCGATCAGATTGGATAGACTGCTGTTAAATCAAACGAATCGGATCGCCGAATTTTAAACTTCATTTTTTTCTGAAAATTGAAAAATTTTATTTTGATTTCTGCGATATATATAAATATACGATTCCGCTTAACCCTTGGACGTTCAAAACCTCATTTGATGTTTTGAAAAGTTTAAAACGTCTCAAAAAGGGAGAATTAGCGCTCTACAAATAAAATTAGCAAAATCCTGAATAGAGTTTGCTCCAAGAAGTTCAAAATTAAACATGAAATTATTTTCGATGATCCGTTCAAAAGTTATTTTTTCTGATTTTTTTGGCCAATTTCTCCAGAAAAACCTTTGATCGTTAATGCTTAAATCTTGTCAAACTGCAGAAATTTTCTGAGGAGACCAGTTTTTAGGAAAGTCTTTGGAAAATCTGTCATTCAAATAATAATGACTTTACTGTTGCCAGAACATTTGTTTTTTCTACGCGAGTGATTTCTGAAAAAAAAGAGAAAATGAAAAAAATTCCAGACTTTGAGAAAAAGGCAAAAAACTTCATTTGCGTTGCTTATTTACGTACCCTTGAAAAGTTTATTTTAGTAATCTGATTAATTATTCAGAAATTTTTGGCCTTCTGCTTATATAAAAATTTAAAATGAGATTGATCCCATGTCTGGTTATCACACTATAAGCGCTCAAAGTTGAACCTCAAATGAGGTTTTGTGCCTCCCCTGAAGTTTTTTTTCGAACGTCCAGGGGTTAAATTTTCTTTGGAATACTTTCTCATAATACCTTCCCAAAATTTGATTTTTCTGATATCACTAACATATATCTCGTTTATATCTTATAACACTTTTGTAAATATCCCAGCCTAACTACTAAAAACACATTACGTTTGCTAATCGGGCCGAGATATTCACAAAAGTGTGATAAAATGATATTAAAGCTTGAATACAATTAAAAGGTGGGTGAAGAAAAGCGGCTGCAAAACAGAAAAACTTGTCGGTTACCCCCTTAAGTATACAAATATGAAGGGAACAGGACAGTTATTTAAATATTCAAGATAAGCTCGAATTATTTTTGCAATGAAAATTCATCAAATTTTCTTTATTTTGAGGATCGAAATTTCTGGTTTGTGTCAGTTTCTTACGGATAAATAATTCAATAAATAAATTTTGGTGGTTGCGTTTGATTTCCGTCAAAAAAAATTAATGAAAAAAAGCAGACTTTTAAATTCAATTCAGTTGAATTTCAAACTTCAGATCAAACAAAGTAATCTCAGAGGTTTTATTTCTCATTCGATAAACGTTTTATACAGCAATTCCGAAGTGACAAAAAGTAAACTTAGGAAAAATGGCAAATCTGTCTTTGAGCACCTATTTTTTTTCAGCTGATAAGCGTCATCATCTGACCAAATAACAAATATAAAATTAAAATATTTCATCATTGATATATCCTTTTCCCAACGGAACTCCATCTCAAAAACGCTCACTATCTCTATAGCGCGTGTTTTGGGACCGCTAAATTTGGTCGGTTGGGAATCATTCAAGCAATCACTAGACAATTACTTAAGCACCATCAGTTGAAATGGAGTTCCGTTGGGTTAAGGATAACATTTATCAAGTTAATAAATTCTAGCATCAGTTATGCTAAGCAAACCACAATTAATATCAACCTAGAAAAATACTGTGTGAATTGGTTCAAAACTTCTTGACGGAAAACAACAAACCAAATTGAAAAAAATGAACACTTTTTTTGGGAGTTTCAAATTTTTAAGACTGGAAAATAAATTACGACGAAAAATTTTCCAGACGTTTTAGACATTTTTGAAAAAAAATTGAATTTTTTTTGAAAATCGATTGGTGGACACACTGGTTATGATGCATAACATGAATTTTCATTCTGATTCTAGTTTGTTAAGCGATTTGAATTTCGAATGAAATTCCGTGGCGCAGTTTTCATAAGTCTAGGAAATTTTTTCAGAACAAGACAAAGCCGTTCCACTTTGTGAAGCCACTTAAAAGGTCCTTTTCAACAGAATTTTATTTGAGAGCAAGACAGGAAACGGTTTAGAAAAAACAGAATCAAATTCTGAAGATGAAAGAAAAAAAATATGGTAAGTAAATTATTTCAAGCATCGGAGAATATCAAATTTGAAGCCATATATGAAGCAATATATGAAGCAAATATGAAGCAATTTCCCGCCGTGATTAATATTTACCCTAACCTGCGCCGCTGTGTTTTTTGAACACAGACCAATATTTTAAGGGGGTAGTGTCTGTGAAAGAGTTTTTCTGAAAGAAAGAGTACTATACTATCGGAATTTTTTTTTGCAAAATATCCTAAATATCCGCGCAAACTCAAAAAAGTTCCTTTCAATTAAATTTATTCTTAGTGTTTCAAATTGAAAAATATTTTGTTCTTTCCTGCTAGAATCGTTAACCCTTGGAAGCTCCGAACCGATTAATCGGCTTTGAAAATTTTAAACTCTCTCAAAATAAGAGAAAAAAAGCTGTTAACAAATAAAGAGCCAAACCCAACATAGAGTTTTTGCCAAGGAATTCAAAAAATGAACTTAAACATTTTTTCGATGATTGGTTCAAATTTTTTTTAACCTTACTTTTTTTCTCAATTTCGCCGAAAAAAGTTTACATCGCTGATCCTTTAATCCTGTTGAACTTTCAAAATTTTCTGAGGATATCAGTTTTTAGGAAAGTGGTTCTGGAATCTTTTACTGAAAACATAATCACTTTACTGTTATCTGAACTCTTTTTATTTTTTTGTGAGTGATATCTCGAAAAACTGAAAATAATATAAAATTCTAGACTTTAACAAAAAGACTTTTTTAAAAGAAAATAATATCTCATTTCATTCTACAAAACTTTTTGAGGTTGGCATAATAATATCAGGAATATTTACGTAGGGTTTGACAACGAAATATACAGTAGGTGACCAATAGGCTGTCAAGTTTCAGATTTATGCGAAACAAAGTTAAAAATAANGGCCTTCGGCTTTTACTTGAGTCTAATAGGAGATTATTCGGATGTGTAGTCATCACAATATAAGCGCTCAAAGTCGGACCGAAAAATCGGCTTTGGAGCCTCCACCGATTTATTCGATTTGGAGCTTCCAAGGGTTAATAATTTGCCAATGGTTTATTATACCGTTTCCATAAGCATCAAACTAAAGATTTGTGTGCTGCTAATTAAAATTTGATTCGATGACCTTAACTTAGAAAATAATTTTTGAATCGTGATCCTGGGAGTTAAGACATAAAATTAAAAAAAAGGGACCTACCCGTTTTTTCTAAATTGTCTCTTAAGGGGGTGGTCTTGTCTGATTTGCAATTTTGCAGAGCTATTTCAGGAAAATCTGAATCTAGAGCAATAATTCCAAAAATGCCAATTTGTAGATCTATCTTTAATCTTGCGAAAAATTACATCACAAATTATTTTTGACCATTACATCATATGAACAGTATCGTAACAAGGTGAAATTTTCAAAACTTCAGATTCTATCTCCTCCCAGACGGTATATCAAATTGAGCTCAAATTTCCACACACAAGTTCAGTTCACATGAAAATGGATTCGTAAATACAATGAAGACAAATAACTATCAGTGGCCAAAATAGCTCAAAACGACACATTTTGTTATTTTTGCAGCAATTCTAGGTAAAAAACCGAAAAATATTCATAATCTTATAAAAAATTAAACTTATTTGAAATAATGTGAAAAAATATCAGTCTTAAATTTTTTTTTCTCGCGGTTATCTTAATTTACCGGTCGGGCGAATATGTCATGTAAAAAATAAGATAAAATTGTTTTTCTGGATATTACGAAAATTGTGAGTGCTTCCATCAATGTAAAGGGGGGGAACTAGGCCATTTCTAAAACTCAAATATCTTTTGTCAGAATTGAGTCACTCAATTTGAGTGTGCATTTATTTTTGTAGTGGTCAATAAACGGTGAGTTCAGAGTCCTGAGTACTTTTGAAAGAAGTATTTTATGTTTGCAGAGATGTGGGCTGAAAAAAAGAGAAAGCGGCCTCATGAGTGGCTAGAAGGAGTCTTAGGAGTGTCAATAATTGGAAATTAAGCACGAATTTTATTGAGATGATTGTTTAGGACAATATAGATAAATGAAATAATTTTGGTTATCCTTTTTTCATCACACGTGGTCAGGAAAGCACAGTGCTTTCTTGACCACGTGTGATGGAAAAAAGACAACCAAAATTTTACCATTATCAATATTGTCTAAAAAAATCATTCTGGCAGGAATTCTGGCCGAACTAAACACAAATCTCACAAACAAGAGTCTCAACGAGGTTTTCGGCTGCACACTCCTATCGTGTTTAAAGTCCTCACTAAATAATCTTGGGGGGAGTAGGCTTTTGCGTAAGGCTCTTATAACAAGCTTAAATGGGGTAGTCGTTGCATTTAAAGTCAAAAAAGGGGGTTTTCAATCGCCAATTGTCGCAAAAGTACAAATCGATGGACCAAATATTACCTTTCTCTGATATATTTGAACAAAAATATAGCATCCCAAAAAAATCTAAAGTGACGGATGGCTCGGTCAATCAGAAACGTGCTAACAAAACTGACGGCGTTATTTTTCCAAAGTGTATCTCCTCCCTGGTTTTTCTATGAACAAATTCGTGACTTATATGAATGTGTAGCTGTATAGTCCGTGCAGATCAGTATAGAGAGTTTTGTCCAATTTTCTCGAATTTGGCTTCAGAATCACCAAAAACAGTATTTTGACTCTATTTTAGGCGTCTCAATCAAAATGTATCTCCTCCATGGATTTTTTGTAACACATTCGAAACATTTATGAATGTGCAGCTAAAAAGTCCGTGCAGATCAGTATAGACAGTTATGTCCAAATTTCTTTCTCAGTTTTCTAAAAATTGTGTTTTGATTTTCTAAAAATCAAGAAATTTCAATTTATTTTGTACGAAATACTTTTGGAACCCTCAAAAAGTGCTTTCCTGACCATGTATGGCATAAAAAAACATTAAAATAAAATTGGGAAAATTAGTTTTTAGATCCTCATTTTGCGACGACCACCCCGTTAAATACGTTTTTTGATGATTTTTGAGTAAAATCTAAGACATTCAATAAAGGTCGTGTTGGATGATGCGCAAATACTGGCCAGTTTGTTTGAACACACAATTTTTGTTTTGTTTTTAAATTTCTAGGCGAAGAAATCTTTGGATTAAAAAATATCATTTTAGTTTGAAGCTCGATGTTGATTGGACGAGCCATTGATGACTTCCGATTTTTTCCAGTGTGAGACAAAGTGCGCAGCGGGAAAACTTAAGAGACAACTACAGTAGTTTGTAAAAATTCAATGATCTCACGCGAGTTGTTGTCCCAGAAAAAAAATATTCTGGGCAGAAAAAATAAGCTTTTGGCTATCTAGTGGTCAGAAAATGAGTGTTCAAAATCGTCATTCAGAACAATCATTTTAAGCATATTAAACTCCACTTATCATATTTTTCTTTAGCAGCAACCGTTCAAAAGTTAGAAATTTGCCCGCTGCGCATCCTATATCCCTTATTCACACTTTTGTTAATATCCCGGCCCTGATTAGGAAACGTAGTATGTTTTTAAGTAGTAGGACCGGGATATTAACAAAAGTGTGAATAAGGGATATATATCCTGTTGCAATTCTTTCTGTTCGAAGTCAAAGCACTACACTCATGTGTATAATTCAGCATATCACAGACTAGAGCCTCTCTATCACCATCCCAAAATATATATGTATTCAACAGTGAATTATACGCACGAGTGTAGTGCTTCGACTTCGAACATAAAGAATTGCAACAGGATATACAGTTGGTGTACCGAGAATAAAACGATTTAAACATAATTTCTCGAAATGTTTGTAAGCAAATTGTTAACAAATGCATCAGAAATTAGCTTTTAATCACTTCTGAGTCACGAGATATCGATCATGATGCCCGAGTAACTTAAATATCATATTCTCTATTTTAACAAATACCAGATTATGGTTTTTCGAATAAGTAACAAAAAATACATTAACAATCAATATCGTCTGTTTGACTGCTTACTTGACATCATGTCAATGTTATAAAAAAGCAGCCCACATTGCAGATCAATTCGCAAGATTTTGATCATTTTGTTAGTTTATTTTTCTCATAAAAAGATGTTCGCTTTTATTCACGCTCTTATGAAAATGAATAATAATTCAACCTTTAAAGCGCCTTAGAAAGCCCAAAGTTTGTTTTTTAATACTCACATTGTGACCACAAAGTGGCTCCAAAAAAATTTTCCATGGTCGGAATCATTTTTTACGAGAAAGTTTAACCATAAAAACTCAAAGAATTAGTGCTGAGGGGTTTAGTTTTGCAGATAAATCTCCCGGTACTGACCCTACTCATAAGTTATGAGACATGCAAGGCCTTACTTTATGTGTTGATTAGCTTATAAACAGTCAATGACCGATGGAAGCACATATTCTTAATTCTTGGAAGCATAGAAAAAAAAGTTCCGCGTACGCACCAAAGACTTTCGGAAGGCTCTACTTTTCGCGCTGTTTATAAAAAAATCACAAAAGATCAACATTCAATCTTAATTCATTATCAAGTTGACCAGTTAAATTTTCAAACCAAAAATTCAAATTTATGAATTTTATGTTTAATTATAGAAAAAAAGGTTTGATAAACAAGAGTTGGGAGTTTAAATGAAATTTTTTGATAATAATTACTATACTAAGGTAAATATGGTATAAAAGTTCGACTTTGACATTATCAATTCATGCCACTAGACTTAAAAAAATTTCCTTAAATCTGGCGTATTGCAACTTTTAATTCCAGTTTCATTTCGAAAATTATATCATCAGAAATGAGCTTTAGGCAGAAAAGTGCCTTTCAATCAACTCGCCATAAAATTTGAACCTATCAACGAAAAGAAATTTTAAATATATTTTTGGTCTGAGTCGCGATTTTTCATAATGGATTAGAAACAAAAGTGTTTTCAAACAGTTTTGTCACCATTTCGGGATGGTTAATAGTTGCTTGACCTTTTCAAACAGCTTTGTGCCTCCAAGGGTTAAAGGATCGCTTGCTTTCAACATATTTTATTTTGAATGGTTTTTTTTCAAATTTTTGGCAAGTTGGGTTCATTATAAAATTTAAAAGTGTGGTGAGTTTTTGCGATTTTCCCCTTATATCCTTAATTTTGAAGAATTTGGTCACGTGATGGTCAATGTTGGCTACTAGCTTTTTTAACACTTAACAAGACCTTTTTTAGGTCCAAAATCTATCTAAGGCGATTCAATATCATTTGTAAACTCTGTTAGTGTATTTTTCTACTCTGTCTACTCTTCACGCTCCGATTAAACACAAAACAGTTGTTAAATTGTTGACCACTGATGAAATTTGTTGCTTGTTTATAAGTGCTTGATTATTTTTCTCCATCAGGATAAAACTTTTACATGCTGGATATAAATGTGATGCAATTTGAAGTTGTTGTACTCCAGTTGAACGCCAAAATTTGAGGTTTTCCTACTAGTATTTTCAATTTTTGGTTAAGTTCTCTCGAAAAATTAAAAAAAATAGAAATTATTCTTTGTTGTAAAAACCATTTTCATGCTTTTTTCACAATCCCGT
>SCLH01000174.1:188551-290030 GCA_004367855.1 Oikopleura vanhoeffeni
TCTGACATAAGGTGAGGAGAAGATTTACGCATTCAAAGTTTAACCCCCTCACACCCTTTGACTATCTGAAGGCAAAAAAATTCGGGGGCCACAACGGCGCAGAAATAACATCGTCACATACCTACAATTCAAATGCGTCATAGAGTTTGCAATTTCAGAAATATTTTTGAAAATTTCATACGATCAGCCGTTCGAAAGATATTTTTGCCTACTTTTTTTAAGGTTTTTCGCCAAAATTTCTTAAAAAATTAATTGTGGGAAAACGATACATAAAATGGAAATTATGAGGAAGCCAATTTTTAGAAAAGTAATTCAGGAGTCTTTTGATATCAATAAATTATTTCTGCAGTCTCTATTCGAAAAGTACTTTTTTAACAAGTGATTTTTATGAAACTCAAAATAATGAAAATAAAATATTTTTCAAATAATTTTTTTCCGAAAAAAATTGAACGGCAATTCAACTCAAATTAAGCCGACAAAGAGAAATCGATCAAGTGTAAAACGTAAAGTGGTACTGATTTTGAGTTTTCAGATGATCAGCAATATTTTGCACATTTAACTGCATATATTTTGACGCGCGGCGATATGAATAATTTTTAAACCTGCTCACACCCAGAACGAGAATTTCGCCTCACCCAAAAGCCTATCTAAAGCAATACTTTGAGCGCTTATCACGGGAAAACTGGAAGAGATTCCAATTCACTTATTTTTCACTAATTGAGATCAAAGATTGAATTAAGTAAATAAACACATAACATTTCAAATTTCGAGTCTGGTAAACTCGATAACTGCTAGAAGAAAGAGAGGTCACTCACCTTGTATTTCTTGGAAAACCATACATTTTTTACAATGACCTATAAGTTACAAATTCACAAGTGAAACTTTAGCTATTTATGGCTTGTCTCGAATTTGAAATATGATATTCGATCGCTACAAACAATTATTCATATCGCCGCGCGCGTCAAAATATAATGCAGTTAAATGTGCAAAATATTGCTGATCATTCTGAAAACTCAAAATCAGTACCACTTTAGTTTTACACTTGATCGATTTCTCTTTGTCGGCTTAATTTGAGTTGAATTGCCGTTCAATTTTTTTTCGGAAAAAAATTATTGAAAAATATTTTATTTTCATTATTTTGAGTTTCATAAAAAATTCACTTGTTTAAAAAGTACTTTTCGAATAGAGACTGCAGAAATAATTTATTGATATCAAAAGACTCCTGGAATTACTTTTCTAAAAATTGGCTTCCTTCATAATTTCCATTTTATGTATCGTTTTCCCACAATTAATTTTTTAAGAAATTTTGGCGAAAAACTTAAAAAAAGTAGGCAAAAATATCTTCGAACGGCTGATCGTAGTATGAAATTTTCAAAAAAATATTTCTGAAATTGCAAACTCNTTCAATTCATGAGAAGCGTGTGAATGATCGACGTGTTAAAATTAACTAAACATTCTGATGCTGTTTTTTGACGGAATCGCTCTAAATGCATCGTATTCATTACAAATGACAGGCGTCGAAAAAGTTGTTTTCGATTCTTCTACATGTATGTTTTTCATCATGAATTTGAAGTCCATATCAAAGCATTCAGTTTTCTAACAGAATATTTCTGTACCTTTTTTATAGCCAAAAATATCATCCACATATCTATAATGCAGTATGTGACCAGAAATGATTTCAGGCTGTATTATTTTTTTTCGAAAAAAGAGCAAACAATTAGCAAAACTAGAGGATAATTTTGAACCCATGCCACAAGCTATTTTTTGTTAATAAAACGGTCAGTGCATGAAAAATACTAATGAAAAACAAATATTTTTACTAGGTGATTCTGAAGTTTTTACTTATTTTATTTTTTTCAATTGTTACTCTTAAGTATTTAAATAAATTTGAGAATTATTTAATTTTTTTTCGACTTTTTTCGACTTGAATGATTTTTTTTGATCTCACTCATAAACTGAAGATGTACAGTATCAACTTTTTTTACTTGCAAAGTGAAAATTTCCTTTAGCTAACGGCTTTTACGGCAATTAAGAAGGTAGCTAGGTGAATTTATTTTGAACGCCAAGCTATAACCGATGTCAAGGGTTGAAAATAAAATCCACCTAGTTACTATTTTTATTGGCCGTAATTAAAACAGTACATACTCTATAAAAATTCGAAACATGTAACATGCTGTTTAAAAATATTTTTTTATCGCGAATAACTAAAAAGGAGGTCAATATAATTATGCCTCGAACTCAACTAAATAAATACAAAACCGGTTATAAATGAGTCAAATTTGCTACAAGTTGCGTCAAACTAACAAATTTCGCGAAAATATGTTCGCGAAATAATTCGATTGTTCAGTTTTGAAAATGCAAATATTCTGCTTAAGTTGCAGTCATAAAACATTTTTTTAATCCTTCATAATATGACCCAACCTTTTACATCGATATCAAGAGTCAATTTTTCGATTCCACGTTAATTTTATATTTTTTTAGAATCAATAAAGAAAACACAATATCTCGAACCATTTCTCAAATTAAATTCATCTGTCCCGTAAAACCTTTGACGTCAGAGACTTAATAATCACGTGATTTGATACGGAAGTCTCAGTGTGGAGACTTAATAGTAGGCCTCGAAATTGCCTAATAACTTTGTGTGAACCAGCGAAATATTTTTGCTCAGATTGATAATGTAATTATAAATCGAAAGCTCATCAAAACGCAATTTCAATATATCTCGAAAAACAACGACAATGCTAATTTATTCATAATATACATTAAAAAAATGTCTGAAATAAGGTTTAAAACGGTTGACCAGTCTCTAAAGGCTTAAAATAGCATAGTTTTGATTAATTTTTAGTTTTTTCGAATTTTTACTGAAGTTAAGGAGGTAACCGACGGAGGTGTTACAGTATGACGCATTCTGCGTCAAGGTGTTTTCGAGCACGAAATCATAATGGTTATTTGGGAAACAAAAAACACAGTTTCGCTACTTTCACCATGTGAATTTTATTCCTGTTTAGAAATGTAGAGAAAATAAATACATACAGCGTGAGTCTTTTTGATTTCTCCGTTTTTTACCCAGTGGCTTAACAGAGGTTTTAAATTTCAACCATTATTTAAACCAATATTTAATCTCGTTGTCATATTTGCAGTACTCACGTCAATGATATTACGGTCGTAATTTTACGACCCCTTGGGTTTGTAAACAGGGGTCCAGAGTGAAACTCATACTAAAATTTCGTGGATTATAATTTTTTGTCATCAAAGAAAATATTTGTATTTAACGGTGATTATAAAAGAAAATTATTTCATTTTAGGTAACAAAAAAATAAATCTAGTGTTAACCAACCTAGTACAAAACAAATCCTAGGCTTCCGTTAGAAAACTAGAAACTAAAAGCCGTCGCGCCTAGTATCAAACAAATTGAAGCCACGGTTGAAATCCTGGTAATATGTGTAAAGTTGCCTTTGATTATATTTAGTTGAATTGAAAAAGTACCGTTATCATATTTGTTTGTATCAAAATGTTCAAGCAATTAATGATGTTTTGCTACATTTGAAATTAACTTCAATCAAATTGCCTGATAAGCTCGGAAAAGAAATACTACAAAAATAATGTTTGGCTTGTTATGCAAAACTAATGAAATATTAAAATTGGAACACTTTATACCGATAACGATAACTAAAATTTCGAAGGAAATAATCAGAATATAATTTAAAAAATCATAACGATATAATTCTAACAAAAATTTGACCTCGAACTTATAAAATTACCGATAATTTTGAAATCAAGGAAATAATTTTACTGCTGTACCCTCATCAAAACGTGTGATGTTAAAATTTCAAAAGTTAGTTTTTTCCGCTGCACCCAATCAAAAAAAAATGGATAGTTGAAATTTAAATGTGGGGTTTCCGCTGCACCCAATCAAAATAACGGTAATAATTTAATTCTGAATAGGGGTTTGTTACATCGGACCTTCATTAAAAAACATACAAATTCCTGAACAAGCTGGTTTTACCGCTGTACTTTAAAAAAAACGGCAATTTTGAATATAGGTTTCCGGCTGTACCCAATCAAAATAACGGTAAAGATTCAATTTTGAAAGAAGTTTCTTCTTTGTTCCCCTTACACAAAAAACGAAGCAAAACAAGTTTGTTTCACCGCTGCCACCAAATACATAACGGTGAATTTGAAATTTTTAACGTGGTTTTTCCGCTGTACCTTTACAAAAACGGTACAAAAATTACAGACCAAGATGGGTTTTTCGTCATACCTAAATCAAAAAACGTTTATTTCGAAATAATTAATGCGAAGTTTTTCCAATGTACCTCATAAAAATAACGATAAACATTTCATTATAATAAAAGATTTGGGCGCTTCTCCCATACCCAAAAACGGCCAAAATTTTGTTAAGCATGATGTGTTGGCTGCAAAACCAAAAATTTTTATGTTTCTAACAATAGAAATTGAAATTTAATTTTTTGTCTGATTTGACAACTTTATGTCTCGGACTTTTTACTAACGGTTATACAAATCTGAGGGACAAGGTCAAGGATTTATATCAACCTTAGAATCACGGTTTCCTCGATTTAAAATGTTTTAAAAAATTAGGTTTAATGCTAACTCCGAAAAAGCAGAAAATTTATATTTTCAGGGTATCCGCTCAAAGAAGTCCGATTCGCACTAGAAAAAAAACGATTATCGATAAACTGCTGCTGGTCACGAAAATCCAGAAACCGGATTATTAATTCTGCATACTAGCGTTATTTACCGTTATATTAGTGCTGGGGGCTGTTACAGTACGACGCATTCTGCCGGCAAAGTTGTTTTCGAGCAAATTCATGACGGTTATTTGGGGAACAAAAACACAGTTTCGCTACTTTTACCATTCCAATTTGGATTTTGTTTAGAAATGTGGAGAATAAAAAACAATAATTTAATTCATCGTGCTCATACTTGCAGTACTCACGTTAATATTACGAACCCTTGGGTTTGTAACAGAGGTCTATAACACGAGATTCACACATGCTACAAAGCTAATTTCAGGCATTCCAAATTTTGTTGTCGATTATTTTCAGTAAAATAAAATAAAATTCGGACAAAATTTTTTTCAGAAATTTCAAATTCTCTTTAGTATTTTAGTGCTGTCATTTTTTAACTGTGACTTAAAATTATAATTTTCTTGCATTGGAAGCCAAGATTTCAAATTGTATATATATTTAAAAAAAATTATTTTGGAAAAAGCAAAAAAATTCGATCATAAAATTGGAAATCTTGCGAATAAGACGCAATCGAAACTTTGAACGTCTTGCATAGAAACAAAAACAAGATATTTTTAAACGAATGCCATATTAACCTGTATCAGCAAATTTGTAATAAGTATTTATTTTAAAAAAAAACTGATATCAGTGCTCCAAATGAATTGAATAAGGCTTAAGGCGGTAACCGACGCGTTTACTTTTTTCAAACGCCAGTCCTGTTCAAACGGACAGCCTGAAGATACTGAAATCTTGAATATGTTGATTTTTGTCTGAATTTGTCAAAAAAATGTATTTAAACGTTTTTTCATGATCGTACCGGTCGTGATACTGGTTGAAAACCCGGTTTTGACTAAATTCGTATCATTTCATTAGTCATGACATGTACAAAATTTCTATTTTTCTAACCGCCCACTATTGAACGGTTTTTAGGAGGTAAAGTGAATTAGAAATGTAATTTTTCTGATTTATTTGCGGAAATCGACGAAAATTACATGTTAAATTGACTGTTTTGGGTGTATCGAGTTTATATCTAATTCATTTGGAGAACTGATGTCAAGATTTGTTGTTATAAAAAATAGCACTTTTTACCAAATTGTGTGTTCCAGGTTAAAGTGGCATTCGTTTTTAAATATTTGTGTTGCTTATGCAAGACGTTCATAGTTCGGTTGTTCTAATTCGCCAGATTTCCTTTTTTCCTATAGCTTACATAACAAGGGAACGGATACCGAATTAAATAATAATTCTGATATGGCTTTCAAAATACAGCACGATTTCGAAAAAAAAATAATTAGAAAAATTCCAATATTTTGAAATTTTTGTTCAAAAATTTTTTTTATCATTTCAGAATGAATTTGACAACAAAATTTCGAAGCCGCAAAAATTATTATAATTTCCATTTATAGATCTCGAGAAATTGACCTCCGTCGGTAACCCAAATTTCTGAATCTAAGAAAATTTTGGAAATTTTTTTTCGAAAATTATGTAGTTTTTTCTTTTTCAAGGTTACACTTGATTCCTTGATAATTGAAAATTCTGAAAATAACCGATCAAGTAAATTTTGAAAAGGGCCACACTGTAATTTTTAATTATACATAATCTTGGCTACCAATGCGAGAAAATACAAGTTTTTGATACAGCAGATCAAAAATGACATCATAAACACTTAAAGAGAATTTAAATTTCTGAAACAAAATTTTTCCGAAATTTATTTTTTCTTATTTTTCTGGAATGAAATCGACAACAAAATTTCGAATGCCGCAAAAATTAGCTCGTAGCATGTGTGGATCTCGAGAAAATAGACCTCACCGGTTACCTCCTTAAGAGGCGGTTGTGGGTGTAAAGAATACATGAGTGAAGAAAATACCTAGTAGTTAAAACATTTTTTTAGAATCCTTTTAACAATAATGATTTTCCAAAAAAATGAATTAATATTTTGATTGGTTGAGCGAGGTTGCGGAATGAGGCAAGAGAACACCACGCCTCGAACACATGACTCCTGCAACATACTTCATCAACACAGACATTATATCTAATGAACTTATTAACGTAGAAAAACCAAAGAAAATATTTTTCAACGAGTTATTGGTTAAGTATGACAAAATTTCAAACGTTTCATAAAATTTTATTTTACCGCCTGAAAACCGAAGAGATTTTTTCTAATTTTATTTTCCTGCTTTTATTTGAAGACGTAGTAGTTTTCGAATCATCCTTCTTTTATTTCAATTTAAAGCAAAATTGACCGAGAATTAACAAATTTTGTGTGAATTGAGAACATATTTTGACCAGTTTTTTCGATGCCGACCGGTGAGCCATCTCCCAATCCAAAAATTTTACTTGCAGTGACAGAGAAGGTTTTAGTCTCCCGTATTTTTATCTCATTTATTTTTCTCTGTCGTTATCGACCCTTCCAGTCTAGCTGGAGGTGGAGAGCTATTTTCCCCCAGCAATTCCACATTCTACCCCACAAAATAAAAAAAAATTTGACATCCAAGTCGGAATCTGTCGCTTGTTGAAAATATCTTCTAGTGACGATTTGTACATATGAGAATGTCTGGCATCTATCTTACAATTGCACATGCAGTTTGTAACCTTAATTGGATAAGAAGTGATAATTTCTGGAAAATATTTGAACATGAGCCGTTAAATGCATAAAACCTCATTGCTGTATTCTCACCATTGAGTTTAACTTCATATCACGAATCAAGAAATGACATTATGCGATATTATTTGTCAGAAATTTTTAACAATCCCCTATTCACACTTTTGTTAATATCCCGGCCCTACTACTTAAAAAACACACTACGTTTCCTAATCAGGGCCGGGATATAAAAAAAGTGTGAATAGGGGATATAGTCTATATTTAGGGAAGCCACCGTGAAAAATAGCAAAATGGACACCTTACGGCGTTGGAGTTAAAGGCTGAACTTTTTAGGGGATACTAAGTAATCCCAGAAAAAATTTGGGACAAAATTTTCTCCGAAAATGACCCAAAACCGGTCCGTGGGGGTTAAAAGGCTCAAAACTCTTAAATTCGTCAATTCGGATGAAACTGATGACAATCAAAATTTGAAATTATTGATGACCGAGCTTTCATGAAAAAATATATTTTTGCCGGGCGATTCCGGGTCGAGTTTGCACATTCAATTTGATGAGGATTCTAAGGTTTTGCGAGATATAACTTTTTTCTTGCTAAATCTTGCGTATTTTCTAAAATTAGTGATTTCCGAAAAGAAATTTTGAAATGAGCAAATTTTGATGAAAACACGATATCGGAGAAACTGGTGGACCAAAATTTGAAATAATTTGAAATTTCATAAAACTCACCAGACCGGTCATTGGCCAAGTAGAGCAAATGCATTTCTCACGGTGGGTTCCCTATCTATATTATATAGAGTAATAAAATTTTTTTAAATTCTCTTAATTTGCGGGATTTTTTTTATTCATTGCAACAGTTAACTATAGGCAAAATGTACATTATTCTACCAAGAAATGTTTAACTCACGAACGGTACATGCGATTTTCTTTTCTCTTTTTCATGAAGCATTCTCGATATTCTTAGTAAAATAATTAGTAGTCTACCAAATTTTAATAATTTTTGTCAGATTTCTCGCAATCATTTTTTTATGCAGATTCACTGCGCGCTATTATTACATCGATTAGGCTAAAAATTGTAAAATTGAAAAAGAAGCAAAAATCTTAACAATTATAATATTTTATACTTCATTTAGTGTGACTTTATGCTGTAATATTATATTTGTAATGGAGACTATCTATGGCTAAATTGAATAAATAAATTTTTTGCGAGCAAATCCGATATAATAAAATTAGTATTCGATAGTAAAATTTTTTTTTTCGCACAATCAATTCTCTAGGTGCTGGATGGTCCGATACAAGGAAAAATACCGAATTAGACCGTGGTCTAGAATAACTTCTGAACCCACAATAACCTCAATACACCGATGACAGTCAATTTAACATGTAATTTTTGTCGATTTTGAGCAAAAAAAAACAAAATACATTTTCAAATCCCATATTAGATCTTGAATTACTATTATAGTGGGCGTCTAGAAAAATAAATTATTTTGACATCTCACCTCTTAATAAAATGATACAAATTAGTCACAAACCGGGTTTAAACCAGTATTACGACCAGTACGATCATAAAAAACTTTAAAATACACTTTTGAATTTAAAACTTGTTTTTACTTGGAAAAATTTGTATTAATTTTCATGTTCTGTTAATGTGAATTTCTGTTTTTTGAGTCCATGCGCAAGAACATTTTTATTTTTACGTTTATTTTTATTTCAACAAACCGAGCCAAAATGAAACCCAATCGATTTTAAAAACTTTCATAATTCATATTTGGACAGAAAATTTAGTTTCTCTTTGTTTTCCAAAAATAATATTATTTAAATGCTTCTTGAAAAAAATGTGAAATAAAACACTGTTTTATTTAAGCAAAGGTTAAATGTGCAAAAACATTGCCTTTTACCTGCTCACACCCAGAAACGAATTTCGCCTCACACCCAAAAGCCTATCTAAAGCAATACTTTGAGCGCTTATCACGGGAAAACTGGAAGAGATTCCAATTCACTTATTTTTCACTAATTGAGATCAAAGATTGAATTAAGTAAATAACACATAACATTTCAAATTTCGAAGTCTGTAAACTCGATAACTGCTAGAGAAAAGAGAGGTCACTCACCTTGTATTTCTTGGAAAACCATACATTTTTTACAATGACCTATAAGTTACAAATCACAAGTGAAACTTTAGCTATTTATAGCTTGTCTCGAATTTGAAATATGATATCTCGATCGCTACAAAACAATTATAAGGCAAATGTTTTTGCACATTTAACCTTTTGCTTAAATAAAACAGTGTTTTATTTCACATTTTATTCAAGAAGCATTTAAATAATAATTATTTTTTGGAAAACAAAGAGAACTAAATTTTCTGTCCAAATATGAATTATGAAAGTTTTTAAAATCGATTGGGTTTCATTTTGGGCTCGGTTTGTTGAAAATAAAAATAAACGTAAAAATAAAAAATGTTCTTGCGCCATGGACTCAAAAAACAGAAATTTCAACATTAACAGAACATGAAAATTAATACAAATTTCCAAGTAAAAAACAAGTTTTAAATTCAAAAGTGTATTTTAAAGTTTTTTGTATGATCGTACTGGTCGTAATACTGGTTTAAAACCCCGGTTTGTGACTAAATTTGTATCATTTTATTAAGAGGTGAGATGTCAAAAATAATTTATTTTTCTAACGCCCACTAGTAATAGTAATTCAAGATCTTATATGGGATTGAAAATGTAATTTTGTTTTTTTTTGCTCAAAATCGACAAAAATTACATGTTAAATTGACTGTCATCGGTGTATTGAGGTTATTGTGGGTTCAGAAGTTATTCTAGACCACGGTCTTAAATTCGGTATTATTTTCCTTGTATCGGACCATCCAGCACCTAAGAAATTGATTGCATGCGAAAAAAAATTTTTACTATCGAATAACTAATTTTATTATATCGGATTTGCTTGCAAAAACAATTTATTTATTCGAAATTTTAGCCATAGGATAGTCTCCAATTACAAATAATAATAATTACAGCATAAAGTCACACTAAATGAAAGTATTAAAATATTATAATTGTTAAGATTTTTGCTTCTTTTTCAATGTTACAATTTTTAGCCTAATCGATGTAATAATAGCGCGCAGTGAATCTGCATAAAAAAATGATTGCGAGAAATCTGACAAAAATTATTAAAATTTTGGTAGACTATAATTTTACTAAGATAATCGAGAATGCTTCATGAAAAAAGAGAAAAGAAATCGCATGTACCGTTCGTGAGTTAAAATTTCTTTGGTAGAATAATGTACATTTTGCCTATAGTTAACTGTTGCAATGAATAAAAAAAAAAATCCCGGCAAATTAAGATGAATTAAAAAAATTTTATTACTCTATATAATATATTCAGTGGGTTTGAGACATAAAATTATAATATATTTTCTATCAAAGATAGGTTTTATTGGACGTTTCGGCTAAGCAGTCGGCTAAGCAATCGAGCTATAACTAAGTACCTATCTGAGGCTCGATTACTTAGTTTCGCGAAAACGCACCTTCATAAAATCAAAAACTGTAATTTCGCAAAAATATTGAAATCTGATTTCGCGCTCAAATAATTCAATTTTCGAATTCTGTTCATCCTTTTCTCTCACACTGAAAATGGCTGCTTAGCCGAAACGTCGAATAAAACCTATCTTTGATAGAAAATATATTATAATTTTATGTCTCAAACCCACTGAATANATTTCAAATTTTGGTCCACCAGTTTTCCCGATATCGTGGTTTTTCATCAAAATTTGCTCATTTCAAAATTTCTTTTCGGAAATCACTAATTTTTAGAAAATACGCAAGATTTAGCAAGAAAAAAAGTTATATCTCGCAAAACCTTAGAATCTCCTCATCAAATTGAATGTGCAAACTCGGACCCGGAATCGCCCGGCAAAAATATATTTTTTCATGAAGCTCGGTCATCAATAATTCTCAAATTTTGATTGTCATCAGTTCATCCGAATTGACGAATTTTAGAGAGTTTTGAGCCTTTTAACCCCCACGGACCGGTTTTGGGTCATTTTTCGGAGAAAATTTTTGTCCCAAATTTTTTCTCGGGATTATCTTAGTATCCCCTAAAAAGTTCAGCCTTTAACTCCAACGCGTTAAGGTGTCCATTTTGGCATATTTCTCACGGTGGCTTCCCTAAATATAGACTATATCCCCTATTCACACTTTTGTTTATATCCCGGCCTTGATTAGGAAACGTAGTGTGTTTTTAAGTAGTACGGCCGGGATATTAACAAAAGTGTGAATAAGGGATATTGTTAAAAATTTCTGACAAATAATTCGCATATGTCATTTCTTTATTCGTGGATATGAAGTTAAACTTCAATGGTGAGAAATACCAGCAATAAGGTTTTATGCATTTAACGGCTCATGTTCAAATATTTTCCAGAAATTTATCACTTCTTATCCAATTAAGGTTACAAACTGCAATGTGCAATTGAAAACATAGATGTCCAGTGGACATTGTCCACTTAATCTCACAAAACTTTTTGGAGTTTTAAAAAAGAGCTTATTTCACCAGCACATTAGGGGTTGTGGGTTGTAGAATGTTGGAATTGCTGGGGAAAATAGCCCTCTCCTCCAGCTAGACTGGAAGGGTCATAACGGACAGAGAAAAATAAATGAGAATAAAAATACGGAGACAAAACCTTCCTGTCAACTGCAAGAAAATTTTGGATTCTCGGAGATGGCTCCACCGGTGCGGCATCGAAAATGGTCAAAATATGTTCTCAATTCACACAAAATTTTGTTAATTCTCGGTCAATTTTGCTTTAAATTGAATAAAAGAAGGATGATTCGGAAAACTACTACGTCTTCAAATAATAAGCAGGAAAATAAAATTAGAAAAAAATCTTCTTCGGTTTTCAGGCGGTAAAAATAAAATTTTATGAAACGTTTGAAATTTTGTCATACTTAACCAATAAACTCGTTGAAAAAATTATTTTCTGTTGGTTTTTCTACGTTAAATAAGTTCATTAGATATAATGTCTGTGTTGATGAAGTATGTTGCAGGAGTCATGTGTTCGAGGCGTGGTGTTCTCTTGCCTCATTCCGCAACCTCGCTCAACCAATCAAAATATTAATTCATTTTTTTGGAAAATCATTATTGTTAAAAGGATTCTAAAAAATGTTTTAACTACCTAGGTATTTTCTTTCACTCATGTATTCTTTACACCCACAACCGCCTTAAGGAGGTAACCGGTGGAGGTCTATTTCTCGAGATCCACACATGCTACGAAGCTAATTTTTGCGGCATTCGAAATTTTGTTGTCGATTTCATTCCCGAAAAATAAGAAAAAATAAATTTCGGAAAAATTTTGTTTCAGAATTTTAATTCTCTTTAAGTGTTTTATGATGTCATTTTGATCTGCTGTATCAAAAACTTGTATTTTTCTCGCATTGGTAGCCAAGATTTCAAATTGTATGAAAAATTAAAAAATCTATCAGGGTGTAAGGTTTTTCCCCCTTCTTTTTTCCAAACTGGTTACACTTGATTTCCGCCGTTTTGATTGGTGTTGTCAGAAGAGTTTTTCTCAGATTCAACCAATCAAAACGGCGGAAATCAAGTGTAACCAGTTTGGAAAAAAGAAGGGAAAAACCTTACACCCTGTAATTTTCGAAAAAAAAATTTCCAAAATTTTTTTAGATTCAGAAATTTGGGGTTACCGACGGAGGTCAATTTCTCGAGATCTATAAATGGAAAATCAATAATTTTTGCGGCATTCGAAATTTTGTTGTCAAATTCATTCTGAAATGATAAAAAAAAAATTTTGAACAAAAATTTCAAAATATTGGAATTTTTTCTAATTATTTTTTTTCGAAATCGTGCTGTATTTTGAAAGGCCATATCAGAATTATTATTTTAATTCGGTATCCGTTCCCTTGTTATGTAAGCTATAGGAAAAAAGGCAAATCTGGCGAATTAGACACAACCGAAACTTTGAACGTCTTGCATAAGCAAACCAAAAAATATTTAAAAACGAATGCCACTTTAACCTGGAACACACAATTTGTAAAAAGTGCTATTTTTATAAAACAAATCTGACATCAGTTCTCCAAATGAAATTAGATATAAACTCGATACACCCAAAACAGTCAATTTAACATGTAATTTTCGTCGATTTCGCGCAAATAAACAGAAAATTACATTTCTAATTCCACTTTACCTCCTAAAAAACCGTCAATAGTGGGCGTTAGAAAAATGACAATTTTTAACATGTCATGACTAAATGAAATGATACGAATTTAGTCAAAACCCGGGTTTTTCAACCAGTATCACGACCGGTACGATCATGAAAAAACGTTTAAACACATTTTTTTGACAAATTCAGACAAAAATCAACAATATTCCAAGATTTCAGTATCTTCAGGCTGTCCGTTTGAACAGGACTGGCGTTTGAAAAAAAGTAAACCGCGTCGGTTACCGCCTTAAGCCCTTATTCAATTTCATTTGGAGCACTGATATCAGTTTTTTTTTTAAATAAATACTTATTACAAATTTTGTGCTACAGGTTAATATGGCATTCGTTTTAAAATATCTTGTTTTGTTTTCTTATGCAAGACGTTCAAAGTTTCGATTGCGTCTTATTCGCAAGATTTCCCAATTTTTGATCGATTTTTTTTTGCTTTTTCCCACAAATAATTTTTTTTAATTATATATACAATTTGAAATCTTGGCTTCCCAATGCAAGAAAAATTATAATTTTTAAGTCAGCAGTTAAAAAATGACAGCCTAAAATACTTAAAGAGAATTTGAAATTTCTGAAAAAAATTTTGTCCGAAATTATTTTATTTTACTGAAATGAAATCGACAACAAAATTTGGAATGCCTGAAAAATTAGCTTTGTAGCATGTGTGAATCTCGTGTTATAGACCTCTGTTACAAACCCAAGGGGTCGTATTATTAACGTGAGTACTGCAAAGTATGACAACGATGAATTAAATATATGTTTTTATTTCTCCACATTTCTAAACAGAAATCAAATTGGAATGGTAAAAAGTAGCGAAACTGTGTTTTTGTTCCCCAAATAACCGTCATGAATTTGCTCGAAACACTTTGCCGCAGAATGCGTCGTACTGTAACAGCCCGCCAGCACTAATTATAACGGTAAATAACGCTAGTATGCAGAATTAATAATCCGGTTTCTGGAGTTTTCGGACCAGCAGCAGTTATCGATAATCGTTTTTTTCTTGTGCGAATCGGACTTCTTTGAGCGGGATACCCTGAAAATAATAAATTTTCTGCTTTTTCGGAGTTAGCATAAACCTAATTTTTAAAACATCTTTAAATCGAGGAAACCGTGATTCTAAGGTTGATATAAATCCTTGACCTTGTCCCCTCAGATTTGTATAACCGTTAGTAAAAGTCCGAGACATAAAGTTGTCAAATCAGACAAAAAATTAAATTTCAAATTTCTATTGTTAGAAAACATAAAAATTTTTGGTTTTGCGCCAACACCATCATGCTTAACAAAATTTTGGCCGTTTTTGGGTATGGGAGAAGCGCCCAAATCTTTTATTATAATGAAAATGTTATCGTTATTTTTATGAGGTACATTGGAAAACTTCGCATTAATTATTTCGAAATAAACGTTTTTTGATTTAGGTATGACGAAAAAACCATCTTGGTCTGTAATTTTTGTACCGTTTTTTGGTAAAGGTACAGCGGACAAACCTTAAAAATGAACCGTTACCGTTATTTCGATTGGGTACAGCGGAAAAACCCACGTTAAAAATTTCAAATTCACCGTTTTATGTATTTGGTGCAGCGGTGAAACCAACTTGTTTTGCTTCGTTTTTGTGTAAGGGGACAAAGAAGAAACCTTCTTTCAAAATTGAATCTTTACCGTTATTTTGATTGGGTACAGCCGGAAAACCTATATTCAAAATTGCCGTTTTTTTTAAAGTACAGCGGTAAAACCAGCTTGTTCAGGAAAATTTGTATCGTTTTTTAATGAAGGTCCGATGTAACAAACCCCTATTCAGAATTAAATTATTACCGTTATTTTGATTGGGTGCAGCGGAAAACCCCACATTTAAAATTTCCAACTATCCATTTTTTTTGATTGGGTGCAGCGGAAAAACTAACTTTTGAAATTTTAACATCACCGTTTTTTGATGAGGGTACAGCGGTAAAATTATTTTCCTTGATTTCAAAATTATCGGTAATTTTATAAGTTTCGAAGTCAAAATTTTTGTTAGAATTATTATCGTTATGAATTTTTAAATTATATTCTGATTATTTCCTTCGAAATTTTAGTTTTATCGTTATCGGTATAAAGTGTTCCAAATTTTAATATTTCATTAGTTTTGGCATAACAAGCCAAAATTTATTTTTGTAGTATTTCTTTTCCGAGCTTATCAGGGCAATTTGATTGAAGTAATTTCAAATGTAGCAAAACATCATTAATTGCTTGAAACATTTTGATACAAAAATATGACTAACGGTACTTTTTCAATCAACTAAATATAATCAAAGTCAACTTTACACGATATTACCAGAATTCAACCGTGGCTTCAATTTGTTTGATACTAGGCGCGACGGCTTTTAGTTTCTAGTTTTCTAACGGAAGCCTAGGATTTGTTTTGTACCTAGGTTGGTTAACACTAGGATTTATTTTTTTGTTACCTAAAATGAAATAATTTTCTTTTATAATCACCGTTAAATACAAATATTTTCTTTGATGAAAAAAAATATAATCCACGAAGTTTTAGTATGAGTTTCACTCCTGGTACCCCTGTTACAAACCCAAGGGGTCGTAATATCATTAACGTGAGTACTGCAAAGTATGACAACGATGGATTAAATATTGGTTTAAATAATGGTTGAAATTTAAAACCTCTGTCTAGCCACCTGGGTAAAAAAACGGAGAAATCAAAAAGACTCACGCTGTATGTATTTATTTCTCTACATTTCTAAACAGGAATAAAATTCGAATGGTGAAAAGTAGCGAAACTGTGTTTTTGTTTCCCAAATAACCATTATGATTCGTGCTCGAAAACACCTTGACGCAGAATGCGTCATACTGTAACACCTCCGTCGGTTACCTCCTTAACTTCAGTAAAAATTCGAAAAAAACTAAAAAATTAATCAAAACTCATGCTATTTTAAGCCTTTAGAGGATGGTCAACCGTTTTAAACCTTATTTCAGACATTTTTTAATGTATATTATGAATAAATTAGATTGTCGTTGTTTTTCGAGATATATTGAAATTGCGTTTTGATGAGCTTTCGATTTATTAATATCATTATCAAATCTGAGCAAAAAATATTTCGCTGGTTCACACAAAAGTTATTAGGCAATTTCGAGGCCTACTATTAAGTCTCCACACTAAGACTTCCGTATCAAATCACGTGATTATTAAAGTCTCTGACGTCAAAGTTTTACGGGACAGATGAATATAATTTGAGAAATGGTTCGTAGATATTGTGTTTCTTTAATTGATTCTAAAAAATATATAAATTAAACGGTGGAATCGAAAAAATTGACCTTGAATATCGATGTAAAAGGTTGAGTCAGATTATGAAGGATTAAAAAAAAGGTTTTATGACTGCAACTTAAGCAGAATATTGCATTTTCAAAAGTTGAACAATCGAATTATTCGCGAACATATCACTTATCGCGAATAATTGTAGTTTGACGCAACTTGTAGCAAAATTGACTCATTTATAAACGGTTTTGTTATTATTTTAGTTGAGTTTCGAGGCATAATTATATTGACCTCCTTTTTTAGTTATTCGCGATAAAAAAATATTTTTAAACAGCATGTTACATGTTTCGAATTTTTATAGAGTATGTACTTTTAATTACGGCCAATAAAAAATAGTAACTAGGTGGATTTTATTTTCAACCCTTGACATCGGTTATAGCTTGGCGTTCAAAATAAAATTCACCTAGCTACCTTCTTAATTGGCCGTAAAAGCCGTTAGCTAAAGGACAATTTTCACTTTGCAAGTAAAAAAAGTTGATACTGTACATCTTCAGTTTATGAGTGAGATCAAAAAAATCATTCAAGTCGAAAAAAAGTCGAAAAAAAATTAAAATAATTCTCAAATTTATTTAAATACTTAAGAGTAACAATTGAAAAAATAAAAATAAGTAAAAACTTCAGAATCACCTAGTAAAAATATTTGTTTTTCATTAGTATTTTTCATGCACTGACCGGTTTTTATTAACAAAAAATAGCTTGTGGCATGGGTTCAAAATTATCCTCTAGTTTTGCTAAGATTGTTTGCTCTTTTTTCGAAAAAAAAATAATACAGCCTGAAATCATTTCTGGTCACATACTGCATTATAGATATGTGGATGATATTTTTGGCGTATTAAAAAAGGTACAGAAATATTCTGTTAGAAAAACTGAATGCTTTTGATATGGACTTCAAATTCATGATGAATAACATACATGTAGAAGAATCGAAAACAACTTTTTCGGACGCATCTGTCATTTGTAATGAATACGATGCATTTAGAGCGATTCCGTCAAAAAACAGCATCAGAATGTTTAGTTAATTTTAACACGTCGATCATTCACACGCTTCTCATGAATTGAAACTCAAAGTAAAAATGTTCAAATCTTTATTTTTAGGTTTTTTTCCAAAAATCTCACAATTTTGAACAAACAGGTCATCGTTTTAAATAAACTTTATTTTTGTTTTCAAGCATTTTAATCAAAATTAAACCATCCAAGTAGATTTTCAGAAATTCAATGTATCTTTTTCGAAAACAAAAAAACAACAAAAATTAAGATTTCGATAAAACCAGCTCACTGCGAACTCATTACCTATTCAATCATATATATAGGTTTGAAGTATTTAGCTAAAAAATCGAGGGAGGAGTAGGCATTTGGGTGAGACCCTGAAACTAAGCTAAAAATAGTGTTTTTTGCTTATTCTTATGCAAATTCAATTCAAATTTTCAAAACCGATAATAAAAGACTTCGCGACTGATAAAATCGAAACACAATTAACTTATCTTGAAGCTCGTTCCTGATTGGTCAAGCAATCAGTTTTCTTCAATTATTCTTCTGGATGTGAGATTATTGTTCAGAATCTGAACTTTAGATATTACATTATATTTAACTTATAGGCTCTTCAATGTGTAGTCTTTTAGATTATAACCTTCAAAAAACAGAAAATTGTCTTTTTTTCATAAGAGTTACCCCCGAAAATCGAATGTTTGACTGATCACCGATGACTATAATAGTTTTCAAAGAACCCTGAAACGTAAGAGAATAAATTAAAATAGAGGTCAATTTTAATCCAGTTAAATGCAAAAATATTTAAATTGTATTTGGGTAACCCCATACTGAGGCTCAAAGTAGACAATAAGCGGTTATTCATGAGTTTGCAACTAATTTCAAATACAATTTTTTGCGACTTATTTAATTACAAACCTATTTTTCATCGGTTTTGGGCATTTTCGTCAGACAGCTAAACAGAATTAAGAGATACTTGCTATCAGAGGTACGTCAAACTTTGATCGTTTATATAGTGGAGAGTCTTGTTAAATTCATCTAATAAAATTTAAGTTGCCATTAAAAATATACGGTTCCAGGGGAATGATATCGGTTATTTATGGAGGTGAGAATTTTAAATATTTATTGCAATATGCTCAAGGGTATTTGGATGTTGACTTAAAAAAATGAAAAAGCGGTTAAAAAATATGTAGGCAACTATGATAAAAGTTAATGTGGTTATTCCTCATGTTTTCATCCACAGATTTCAATGAAAAATCAGAAAAAATTTTGGACGAAAAACGCGGAAAATGTAGAAATGTGCTGAATTATTTTGAAATTTTAAGGAATTCAAAAATTAAAATTCGAACTCAAATCTTACTCAAAATAGATGAAAAATGATTTTGATAAGCTAAAACATGTTTATACCGACTAAGGATAATAAGCATTAAAATAACAAACTTTAAATGTTTGTAAGTTATATTTACTCCAGTCTGCCGAGTTCATGGCTACTCCTTTAGAGGATTATGTGCGCAAATAAATTTGGTCAGAATTTTCGTCTCAAAATTTTCATGAAACTGTAAGTTTTATAATCCCATTACGTATTAACTTGCCCACCGAATTCACTAAATTTATATTTGTGAACTCAAAATACAGTTGATTTTCAAATTGACCGGTTGCTTTTTCATGTGACACAATATATAATTTCATTCTTCATTTTTGAGATCATGGAAGTTTTTCAAAAAATAAGATCAACTTCAAAAATATTGACGTAGAACATAACAGATTGAATTAAGCATAATCTGAAAAAAATAGAAATGTGGCATTAAACATGTGTGAAATCACCTCGGCTTTAAATGCGAATTAATCCGCATAATTTAAGCTTCTTAATGATCGCCTTGAATAGGACTGCTTTTATAGCATCTCACTCACCCTTTGATGTGTTAAACACGTCAGCTAATTTCACAAAACGGTATCAATAAATAAAAAAGTGTAAATTTTTTTTTTTTGCTGAATTACAAAATCGGTTCAGATTCGAAAAAAGAGTTATTAGATCATGGTCAAAGGTGCCGCGGCTGTTATTAATGGTAGGATTGATCATATAATTTAAATTCTTGTTAGACTGTTCAAAGTTTGAAAAATAACCGCTATATGGTGGTCAAAATCACGATTTTTTATTTTTGCTTTGACGCTTTCAAACTTTAACGGCAAAATTTTCGAAAATTTAGATTGGTGGAAATTTAAACAAGCTAAAATTTAAATTTTTTAATTTTATTCCGATCGATTTTTAAATTTTCAAAAATATAGAAATCCTATCATGTAATTATCATCAAATTTTACTATATACAATTTGACTGTACAGGGTGTAAGGTTTTTACCTTCTTTTTTCCAAACTGGTTACANTTGATTTCCGCCGTTTTGATTGGTTGTCAGAAGAGTTTTCTCAGATTCAACCAATCAAAACGGCGGAAATCAAGTGTAACCAGTTTGGAAAAAAGAAGGGAAAAACCTTACACCCTGTATATATATATTTTTTCCAACTATAAAGATCACATTCTAAAATTAAGCAAAAAAGGACAATAAATTGAAAAATAATGCGGAAAAACGGGTTCTCAGATAGAAATCTTCAATCCGCAAAATAAAATGTAGAAATTACTTAGAAATGATATTCACTTAGCTATTTCTGATTATTTAAATGTACATAGATTAAACAAAGTAAATACAAAGATTATAAGTGAATATTGTACAGAAATGATTCACTCGGCAAACTCTAATACTCTTTTACGATACAGACTGCATTAGGCCTATATCTTTCACGGTACTTGCTGGGTCTTTTAAGCCACTTTTTAGTACTCTCAATAAAAAAATAGGATACATTTCAGGCCATATATAGCTGAAAGTGTCAATATCGCCAAAAAACCTACAAAATTTAACGAATTTAAATTGAATTATTCCTAGTGATAATATTGTCGAAAAATTCGGCTATATGATCAAAAGACTGAGATAAATGGAAAAACGTGAAGTATATAATATCCCCTTAGGAAGTAGATTGTTAAATTCTGGTTTGGTCTAGTACATTATATACGCTAAGTAGTACCAATGTACTAGACCAACCCAGAATTTAACAATCTACTTCCTAAGGGGATATACTGCATATTTCTTTTAACGTATTAAATTATATTTTTTATCCAGTTTTTTATTATTTTTCTTCGAATTTTGAATAAATTTAAGTTATTGTGTGATATGAATATTGATATTGTATGCGGTCGGGCAGCCAAATTCTAAATACGTGGAGATGATTGGCTCAGGTGAAATCAAAAATTAAATTTCCCTTGTTTTATTTGGATGTCTTGTGAAAATACATTCCGATGAACGCTCAAGGATTTCGGATATACCAAGCAAATAAATTGTCTAGCAGAGTGTATCAAAGATTAAAATTTAGCTGAGTTTAAATTGAAAAGTTTATAAGACACTCCAATTCGGACTTCGTATTTCTTCAAAAAGGTTCAATGTAAATGCTCATTTTTCAATTTATTTGATTAATCATGAATTCATCTTTGAATTAAAATTCAGTTATAAAATGCTGGAGCAAAAAAATTCGAATTATTTTTACGTGATTTTTCGATGAATATTTGAACCATCATTGATAAATATCTAACTTCTGAGAACAAATATCTGAACAAATGCGTTTTATTTTTTTCAGTGAGAAGAATCAAGGTACTGATGAAAACATTAATTATTTAATTCCAGAATTAAACAAATAGAAAAAATACTGATTTTCTCAAAATTGAGAAAAAAATTTTTTTGTAATTTCAAAATATCTTTGTGTCTGGAGCATACATGTCAAATCATGAATATGGATTCTTGAATTTTGGTATCAGCATAATCGATAATCTGTGTTGAGCCTATTAATCTTGTGATTTCATCATTGAACAGGTGAAATGCAATCAGATTTGTCTGTAGACTTCCCAAAAATAAGTATAAGGATGTCCAGCGAACGAATACTTTTTTAATATTTATTTTTAAAGAAATGTTCATGAAGCCAAAAATCGACCAGTTACTTGACAGATTCAAAAAGCCAAGTGGTTTGACCTAAAAGCGTAAAAATGGTCTATCAACATTTGACTCAATTGAATATATTAAATCATGAATTTTCATGATTCAGGATAAATATTTTTTGATAAAATTTTTTCAAACCGTGTCAGTGGCGTGATGTCGCAGAATTTGAAAGAAAAGAACTTCTCAAGGTGCGAGTGTACAGATCTCTTCGACAAGCATCAGCAGCACTTCTCGCAGTCGCAGTTATCACAGTTGTATTCAGGTAAAAATTAAAATTAAATTTGTCTGGTTGTTTCGAGCTATTTAAGAATTTAACCGGTTGAGACTTTTTACAAAGACTTACAAGTCAAGAATTTGGACACCCGTAAGGCAAGCTTGTTAAAGAAATGGCTTTTCGTTGGTTTTTCACCTCGTTTTTTGCGTAGGTGTGAGCAAAAGATTGGAGATAATGGGGATGAGGATAGGACATATATGTTCGGAGATGATCCATTTAACATTTCTTCCTTAAGGTGTCACTTGACTCAAAGGGGTCGGTTCTTTGATACATTAAAATCTTTAACTGGAATCGAGTAACTGAATTTTTAGGAATAAGGGGCCTGAACCGAAAAATCGTGACTATTAAAAAATTTGAGACCCGAGCATTTATTGGTTGATCTGCCCAAATTTGAACGAAGAATTCGGCTTTTGATGCAATTCAAGGTTTTGACTGGGGGCTAGTATCTTTCGTTGTTTGAATTCTTTAAATAGTCACGATCTCTCAGCCAAGGGCTCTTAGTCCATATCGAAGATCCTGCCTAGTGTAATTTTTATCTTCAGCGTCATCACTTTGAGCCAGTGTCCAATCATAATACCCGATTGTCAACTCAATTCAAGAATCCCGCGATTTGATTGGCCACTTAATCAAATTGATGACGCTCAAGATAAAAATTACACTAGGCAGGATCTTCGATATATTTTCCTCGATATTCATTCAAATTTTTAAGTCAAATTTAAGTCAAATTTCAAAGTTTTAATTTTTAATTCTGAATTCGTCAAATTTTGAAAACATTTTGAAATAATTGAAAAAAATTAAAATTGTTTTCATTTTTTGTTATAAAACGAATTAACATTTTCAAAAAATTTATAAAATATTTTAGTATTCTTGATATTGAGCTACATTACTCTTCAAAAGGAGAAATGATTTCTCCGCCACTAGGTGCCGCTCCCGGAATCGGTGTGCCTTGTAACTATACTTGGGAGAATGGTGACTACACTGATGCAAGCCGAGAAAAACTTCAAAATTTTCTACGAGGAATTGCATTTTCTGTTCGTGTCACAATATCAGCATTGACAGGTCAGTAATGGATAACAGTTTGTCAATCATAGAAATGTTATGCTCTCACGGTCGAACGGTTCTATTTTAATCCCAGTTTATAATACCGTTTCCAAAAAATTTATACTCAATAAATTTGTTGGTAGTTTTCTGGTAATATTTATAATTTGATACGATGACCTGACATAAAAAATAAGAGTTTATCACGAAAAACTTTAGTTTATGTAAAAATAGATTCGTAAATACAAGGAAAAAATATTATTTTTTGTGGCAGCAAAAATCGACACTTTTTGTTATTTTTTGAACACTCCTAGATTTAAAATCATTAGAAAATACCAGTTTTATTTGTTTTTTTTTCACAAATTTATGATCTTGAAGAAAATCAAACTCTTTTAAAATGAGGTTAATAACCTCAGGTTATAAATACAATTTTAAATAATTTCTCCTAAGGAATCCCTAGTAGGGACAACAAACTATCGTTGGAATTTTTTTAAGATCGATGTGAGAATTAATCGTTAACTTGTAGCGTCGCCTTCAAAAACGAATCAAAGTTACATTATAAAAGAAATAACTTTCGTCGCTAGCTACCACTTTGCAACGCTAGGAGTTAAGAGTCCTTAAAAAAGCCTTCCGCCCTACAACCACCTCAAAACGGAGACATCTCCTCCGAGCTCATCGAACAATCTTCGAGAATAACAAAAAAAAATTGCTGCTGACCAGTTACAGTGTACTTTCAATAAAAAGTGTTCGTAAACATATTTTTTTCGAATAGTTATCAAAATTTTTCAGGGTGTTGCTCTCATAGCCTAAATAGGCCTGGAAAAATAAAATCTGTTCAAAAATTTTGTCCTTTGTACTCATTTTTGCTCATTGCCAGTGTTGTCCATTGCCCTCACCCACTGTAGATTATTTGTAGCCGATAATTTTGATTAGGAAGCGCTTTTCAAAAATATTTTGTATGGTATAATACATCTGACCTCAATGACTTCATAGTATATCTACCACGGTGTCTCTTGAAAATTATTTGGCCTATAACACCAGAATGACGAAAACAAAAGTCAATTATTTTTGGCGTTTCAAACTATTTAGTAATCTTAACTTAAATGTTGCTAAACTTTAGTGATCTATTGGTATTCTCGTTGATTTTTTTCAACAAAATCAGAAATTAAACTTCGAAGGTAGACTTCTGTCCCAAAAAAAGGTTTTCATTAAGCTATTTCAGTATTGAATCTGTGTTTAATTTGGTGGTATACGGAACTAGAAAGGCGATTACTCGTGGTTCGACATCATTTATCTGAAAATGTGAATTTATTGTTTTCTCCATTAGCTCCCGGCCTTTACCTCGAATTATTTTTCTGCATTATTCACCTCCCACCAAGTATAAAATGGCTTGTTCCAGAAACGCAGCTTGTCACTTTTATTAGACTTTATCATATTGTAAAAGTAAGTTCGTCAACTCTTGACTGTTAATAATCTCGTTAATATTTTTATAAAATTTTTTTATTCAAACCTTGTTTTCCTTTTACAAGCATGGTTTGTATATGAATTTCGAATTTGTCATTCATTTTTTCACCAACAAAATAAGTTCGCTCATTTTGTGTGAAAATACACACGTTTTTAACTTTTTCTCTAGAACATATCTTTCGACTGCATATTTTTTGTTTCTGTTTTGAAACTTATATATACAGTACTGATGTTGAATTGAAAATTTTAAATTGATATATAAAATGAAGAAAAAAATTTATTATATTACTTCTCGCCACAACATAGTTGTTAAAAAATTGTTAATATTTTTGTATACTTTTTTAAGTAAACTGAATTTCATTCGTAGAGCTTGCGATTTTTTATTCGAAGTTCACTAAGTAAATGGCGCTAAAGCTGTTATTTTCAAACATTTTTGGCATCGGTTTGTGGATAAATTCACATTTAATCAAGTCAGCTTTTTAGTTGAAACCTTTTATTTCAATTTTAACCAAAGTTATATTTGAAATCTCATCTGGTACAGTAGATAACCTCAAATTATTTTTAATTGATTGTCAAAATGAACTCAGCTGTCCAATAAAGGTATACGTAACCATAAGATAATAATTCATATCCCTTGTTCTACTCCTTTTAACGTTGATTTTAACGTTGTGGCTTACGCATTCCTAACCAAAAAGTGGATAAAGGGGATATAGGTCTATGAAAAAAAACAGATATAGGGTGAATAAAAAGAAAAACAAAGCTGAATCTATTTGCAAACATAACTCGGAATATCAAATTTAGTGCCATCTAGTGTGCCAGCTTAAAGGCATATAAATCGGAGATCAAGCTCATTCTTATTTTCGTGGTTGAATCAGTCTAGGAAAAAAACTTAACAGTGCCAAATACAGTAGACTGCGTGAAGATAGGTCCATGCGTAGGCGCTCATCTCTCTCCCTCTTTCTCGAAGCGCTCGAACCTATTTCCACGACTCTACATGTATGTGTTCATTGTTCAAATACCAAATTAATTGTTATATTTTAGTACATGCGGGAACATCATCCAATGAGGTATCATCGAATGACTGAAATTTTGAAAACTGTTGCTTCAGTTAAGCTGTCTTCAACATTTTTATTAAAGGTTTGTTTTCAATTTCACGAATGGCTACATTTCTCAATTTAAAACCCAAAATATCACATAAGAGTACAAAAATGGTGTCGAAAATTCTAGAATACTTAATCGTCAATAAACGATTCCTAGTCTCGCGGTCATTTCAAATTAGGTTCTGTCACTAGAGCGCCAAACTTAATAATAATTTGAAAAAAAATCTTCATGCTGAAATAAAGTTTTTTTTAGCAAACTTCACCCTAAAATGATTATCATTATTGTTTTTAAGTGATTTTTCATTTTATGGGCCGTTCGAGCCTAAAATCAACTCCTGACAAAAGGATCCTAGCAATACGAATAGTAATATATACCGTAGAATAGTGATATAATATCGTAGTTTTTTTCTCTCATAATTATGGTGCCATCGCTTAGTGGCGCTAATTCGGGTGGTCAAAAATAAAAGAAATTGTTCTACCTTCAATTTTTTGAAGTAATCTTATTTGATCTGGTGAACAATTCTGAGCAGAAAATTTACTTTGATTTTTGGCATTCCAATTGTAAACAAGAAAAACTACGCTTACATACGCTTTTGGTATTGCATGTAGCTGATTTTTGAAACGGCTCTCGCCTTAAGGGGGTACTGTCCGCAAAAAAGTTGCACTTAAAAATGTATATAATACTAAACCGACCAAAAAACTGTGAGACCTGCACCAATCTATTTTTTTTGGTCGGTTTAGTATTATATAAATTTTTCATGGCAACTTTTTTTGCAGACAGTACCCCCTTAAGCCAAAATAAATTGTACGGGTGAAATTATTTGTATAGATGGTCTAGGCTATATCTTTTACCTTAAGATAGTCCTAAAGGATCCCGAAATAATTTTTATAGGTTTTCGAATTTTCTTGCATGTGGACACCATGCAAATTTTTTTGAAAAATGGCAGACAAATTTCACGATCTTGTCTGGCGGCGAGAAACTAGATCGAAATCATGACAGTCGCGTATGAATTGAATGAGTAGATCTCCTTAAAATCATATTTGGGTTTCTTTGTTACCTAATCATTTATTGCGTAAGAATCTTAACTTAAAATGTAGGGGATAACATTTTTTAGCGAGAGGCCTAAAAGGTGAAATTTTTCGATAAAGTTAGTCTGTATTCGAAGTTTCCATCTGCTCTGTTCATAAAATTCATTTGAATTGGTCAGAATTCGGGCTCAACATAGTTGACCACCCCCTACACTCTTGTGAGCACAGAGCCGTTAAAGACTTTTAAACCCTCCAAAAATCGCAGAAAACGTCATCATAGAATTTGGTCCTTCTGATTTAGTGTAAAGAATTTTTCTGCAGTTCAGAAAAAAGGTGAATATCTGGTTACAAAATTATGGGGGCTTAATTTCTCAAAGTTTTTAAAAGGAAGTAGCTCAGATCCCAGTGCGACGTTTCCCGAAGAAATAATTTGTGAAGCAAACTTTGTGCTAATATCACGTAATATGCTGTACAATACTGATAATAATAATTGCATTGAAACTTCTGGAAAATCATTCAAAGTCATAATAACAAATGCAAATTTGATCTTAAAAATGTGCCTGTCAGAATGCGAACAGTTTGCGTGGGCGGGCCCTATCTTCACAATGGGTAGCTCCAACCCCATTGGCTGAAATTTCCAAACTTCAAGTCTATTCCGGCGTGAATATTACCTTTCGAATTCATTATGCAAAAAAAATTCAAATAATAAATATTAATTATTTTCAGAGCTACTTCCTTAAAAAGCCTTTACCTATGCTTATGGCGCTATACATTTTTAATGTGTTTGCAGTTGGTTATATAGTCTTTGCTCTTGAACGTGCCAGAGGATGTTGTATGGAATACGGTGACGTTGTCTGGATGATGGGAGTCACGATTACAAATTTGGGTTTTGGTGATTTTACGCCGAACTTTTGGCTTTCTAGAGTTATTATTTCACTTTTATCTTTGCTTGGAATATTTCAAACAGCTCTCATTGTGGGTGTTTTGTCAGATACTCTTGTTATTCCACCAGATGAAAAACGAATTTTAGCATCAGTTGAAAAACAGAGTAAGTTGAATATAAAATAATATCTATCAACAAATTTTTGTTCAGGATCCGTTAATTAGTGAATTGTGAAAATTAGGGTGATCTCTATATCGCGTGTTTGAATCCTGCTAGTGTCGAATCCCACGCTGCCTTATTGGCGGAGAGGTTTATCGGCTTATATATTGGGAAGAATATCAATCCAGTGAAAAGAGCCCATATCGGTATCTGTCAAAATGCACCGAGGCCTTTAAGAGCATAGTATCAAGCAACCTAAAACTTGCCTATAACTATACCAAAGACAATCAATAAGACAACTAGAATGGGATTCGAACATGCGATATAGATATTACCATCATTTTCACTTTGATTGGAAACAGGATATCGATGATAGAGCTCCCAGGGTAGCTGCTCCCTGGATCATTTAGCGACATTAATTTATTTCAGTTTTACACCCACATTTTTCGTGGCGCAGTTTTGCCTACCAGCTTTTTGTCTTGGAATTTCCCTAGCTTCCTTTAGTACCCATATCACTGATATGATATCAGGTACCTTTATCAGGTCACTGCCGGTGATTTGAATGACCGATATTTTGAAAAATACTTTGAAAATTTTCCAAAAAAATGAATTTTTTTTTGCACATATTGTGCAATTTGCTTTCAATCTTTTTTTAGTATAAATTAAAGTTTTCATCTCTAAATTCAATTGTTTTAGATTAAAAAAACAGAGAAAACTTGAATAAAAATTTCTTCAAAAAAATGATACAAAACTTCTTGCTGTATCTGATTTGCGTTGCCGATAAAATTTAAATCTGCATTGCAGTTTTTTGACCAAAAATTTATGATCAAATATTCCCGGACTTGTATAAATTTTCCTAACAGGTACAAATTTTTGGGATCAAAATATGTACCAGTTAGAACGAGGTGTTAATTTTAGGAGCTGACCAGAATCGTAGACATGCTGCTGCTAAATTAATTCAAGCTACATGGAGACAACACCGTCATAATAAGAAACATAGATTAGATGCAAAAGCGATCGAAAATGGAACAATTGTCAAGAAAACTGGTTTAAAAGTCTCTTTTCACAGGTTGATCTTATCAACTTTCACTTTATTAATGTTTAAAGAAATTTTACAGTATTTGATTCGAAACTTAAACCAAATTTTGAATATTTCTGAGAAAAAATTTCAATCATTTTCGGAGTAAATTCAATATCCCCTATTCACACTTTTGTTAATATCCCGGCCCTAGTACTTAAAAACACACTTCGGTTCTTAATCAGGGCCGGGATAATAACAAAAGTGTGAATAGGAGATAAGAGAGACGCTCGATATCGCCGAAAGTTTTATTTAAAAAAAACCGCCGATATAAGCAATTTTGGCGATAGGTTTGGACAGAAATAAATTTTTGTATTCAAACGTGGAAACCGCGTATGCGTTCAAATTAACGTCATAATTTGAAAAGTTCTACAATTCTATTAGGAGTTTTACAATAGATTAGATCTAAGTAAAATACCCAAATGTGTGGAATAATGTACTTTGCCAAACGCTATTTAATACAAATTAAAAAAAGTAAATTTAATTTCGAAATATGACATAATTCATGACGCACTTTAATTAATTTGTGATTAAAATGAAGCTGAAAATGGTGAAATTGCGTAGGTTTTTTCGACGATATTGGGTCCTGTAATCAAAAGTTGAAAAAAATTAAATGATATTTTTTTCGTAGGTTTCGGACAGGTCGTTTTGCTCACAAAGCTTATATTGACGCATTATGGCAATGGAGATCAGTTAAAACTTCAACAGATACAGTGGGCCAATCACTAGAGAAAGAATTTCTTGTAGACGATACCGCTATAACAACAACATACATTTCTAGAAAACTTGATGCTCTTGAAAAAATGGTGAGAAAACAAATGCCCCCACCGGCTCCAGCACCAAAAACTGCAAAAATGAGGTTACTATAGAAAAATTGTCTTAATATTTGAAAAATTGAAATTTTTCGTGAAAATCTATTCACCCGATAAAACATAATTTCTACTTGTTTTTCATCGAGAAAAATTGTCAATCCATCAAGTGCTTGTTAACAATAAAATGATGTAATTTTTATTCGTCATATCACGGAAAAAGCGTTTAATTGTCAAACTTTCTCAGAATGATATTTTTCAGGTGGCTAAATGCTGGTCGTATTGCTTTGAACAGTAAATTGGCAAATGGTAAATTGTCAAACATTACTGGAAACACGCCCGACATGCCTTCTGCAAAAGCGAGTATGCGAAATAATACAACTTTTCAAGTGGAAAAAAGAAAACCAAAAAATAATATTGCCAAAATTAATAATATAATTGTTGCTGAAAAAGATCCCGTTCTCCCTAATGGGGTCAAAACGGAAATCAGGGAAAATAATATTTCAATGATACTTCCAAATATTGTCGAGAAAAATAATAATTCAAATCCAGTTCAAAATGATTTATTAGCGCAATTGTCAAAACACGTTCTAGGCCTCGAAGAAAAACAAGAAATAGTTAAAAATGGTAAGCGAAAAAACATTTGAAGAAAAATATCCTGAAATATTCTACCATTTTCAATTTTTGACCCAAGAAAAACCTTTAGTGATTTTTGCTCAAAAAATGGCAAAAAATATTTCGACGGAGAAAATTATTATTTCAGAAGTTTTATATGGTCAAGCCAAAATTTTGGCCACCTGGTGGTCAAATTCAAAATTAATGTTCTGACTCTAGCGCCTCAAGACGTTGAGCAACTGAGGGTTTGATTTGTCTTTTTTTATTAGTAATTTCAATTTAATTTTTGGAACAAAAATCGTCAAAATCTAGCTCCACATTATTCGAAATTTTGGTTTGTCTTAATTTGAAAAAAATAACATTTTTATTCTTTAATAACATTCTGATGCAGTTGACGCTAAGTTAAAAACAATACAAATCAGTATATCTGTGAAATATCTAAATGACTTATTTAATAAACAAAGTTGAAATTCATGCACTCATTATGAAGCATATTATTGAAAAAATCATCTAAAAAATGATCTGAATAAACTGGAAATTTAAAAAAGTCATTTAAAATTTTGAGCCTGAAAAATAATTTCATAATTAGTGATCGATATTTGTGACATTCTAGTTATCATGCTAAAAAAGTGGGTTGCATTTAAAAAAAGATATCTCAAGATTTTTACAACAGATTATGGTAGTTTAGTTCACAATCATTTTTTGTAAATTCACTCATTTTCTTAAAAAGTGGAAAACGTCGTTTTGTGCAACTTGCCAAGTTCTTTGTGTATGTAATTCAACTGTGAAACCAAAGTACCGTATCGGATTGGAATAATAAGATTTTTCCTTATCTTTTGTTAATCGCTTTTGAGAGAACCATATTATTTCAATAATTAGCATAATAATTTCTTAGCTATTTGAATAAATAAATTTCCTGATTTTACTCATTTCATGTTTTCGATTTTTTGACTGAAAATTTAGGATATTTTCTATAATTTTCCAATCCGAGCATTTGTTGCTTATCTTGAATAAATTTAATTAACATTACATTATTAAAGAAGAAATTCTAAAGAAAAAAAATCAAAAAGCTACAAGTTATTTGAAAAATTTAAATTTATCATTTCAGAAATCATGGGAATCAAGAATCTTATTTCGTCTTTAAAAAATGTTACAAATTGTGAATATCAAAGTGAATGTATTTCTCAAACTTCTGTGTATACGGATGACTCCGATCAAGAAAGGTAATTTATGTTTCATATAAAACAAAACTTTTATTTATGTTTTAAATTAATAAAATATTTATACATTGATAATTGACAATAATTATTATAAACGAAGGATATTTTTGAAATTAAAAAAAGGCAGATCGAATATTCAAATATCATAAAATAAGTCTGGAAATGTTTTAGAAATAACATTGGAAACCCTTTAATAGATTACCGAAATAGCCCATTTTGTAATAATTTTTTTATCGATCGGTTTATGTTTTCTGAGCTTCACCTAGCAATTTCGTGAAATTTGGAAATCTCAGAGTGACATTATAACATTACAACCACTACCCCCTTAAATCTTTTAAATTTTCTGGAAATTTTATAGTGATACCAAAGTGATAAATTTCGATAAAAATTCTTTATAGACTTTGAACTGCCGAAATTTCTTGCTGACATTTAAAATCAAAATTATGTCTCGAAAAAAAGACAGAACAAATGGGTAGCCTTGCACTAAAAACACCGTAGGTCAAAAACTTGTGTAGTTGTGATATTTCGGCATCACCGATTTCTGTGAATATATCCAGTATATTCATGTGTGTTGTACAGTTGTTATCAATCAGTTGTCAAAATTGTTATGTTATAATCTAACTAAGTAAAATATCGTTAAATTGAGACCATAACGGTTCTTAACCTCCTCACAGCCAAACATGAGAACATCGCCGGCGATTCGCCGCACACCAAAAAGCCTTTTTTCGGCGCTTTCGACGATAAAACTGCAAATATTCTCAATTAAGGGGGTAGGTGTCGTAATTTGGTACCTTTCAATCACGCCTCAGAATAATTCTAGGACAGCTGTGAAAAATCGAAGGAGGATACTCGTTTGTAGATCCATTCTTCGTCTAAGGATTTCACATCTAAAAGTCAAAATTGTTACATCACACCACCACTGGTGGTCCACCAGGGGCTGAGGCAATTCTAGAACACCCAGGCGTTTTTTCAAAGTTAAACTTCTATCAGGACCCACATACAAAGCATCTGAGAATTAACACAGAGTACGAGATAAGTGAGGTTACTAATATGTTAGGCCCATTTTTTGAATTTCGCTTTTGTATTTTCTAAAATCACTCTTGAACGCCGATTTTTACAATTTTTTGGCTTCAAACTGATACTTCTCCTAGACGGATCTGCAGAATAAGACCGTTTTTTTGACTAAGGTAAATAAATATAAGGTAGAAAAGTAAAAAGTAACTAAATGTGGGAAGCTTCACGGGCCGTGATTCACGGCGGATGTTAAAATTAAAGAATAATCTACTAAGATTTTCGGTTTTGTTACAAAACAGAGTAATTGCTGATTTAAGACAATGTTTTGACAATCAATTAATTTGGAAGTAGCCCACTTGTAGAGATATGTAAATTTGAGGAATCAAGAGCACTACGGAGAAGCCCTTCATTTCAATTGAACTGTTTCTTTAGACAGCCAAAAATAAACTCCAATTGAAGTTTTTCAGACATTCAAGATTTTATATAGAATTGTTTTGACTTTTTATAGAATCAACTTCATAGTTTCGAGATCAAGCGTGGAAATTTATTTTCCCCTCATTAATCACGTGGTTCTTAAAGCAAATAAATTTACAGTAAACCTTTTTCCGAAGTATTGCGGGAAAACTTGCGCGCATGTCATTCCTGCTTCTTTTCACGTTATTGCCCTACCTTACTTTGCTGACGAATATTGTGCATCAAAAACAGTAGTCTTCACAAGTTAAATTTATATGGTTATCAACGCACAAGTTTAGTCTGATTACATTTTTGTATCATAAATCAAAAGTTTATCCTAAATAATTTTAGAATTTTAATGACAATTTAGTATTTTATTAAAAAATCAATTTTGTCTCAAGGGGGTGCCATAAGTCCAGCAGATTGGTATATTTTTTCAGAGCGAATATATGTATGAAAAAATAGTGAAAATTTTTTTTCAATTTTTTATTCACGATACAAGTGTTCATTTTTGGGTATGTTTATATTTTTAATTTCTTAACATAACTAATTATCTGTGAAAATATTAAAACCACTTTTGATTGTACATCCATTTCCAACTTAACCAGACTATAGAATTTTCTTTGAAGACGATATTAATAAACGTTAGACATTGTCGGGTGTAATGCGCTTAACAGTCTTGTTTTAATTCTGCAAAGTGAAAAGTTTCTTTCATATCAAAGTTTTTTTCCATGAAAAATGGTCAAAAATTGCCAAAAGTAGAGAAAAACAGCTTTTTTTGAGATAAAAATTGACTTTCAATTGCGTTTTCATATCAAAAAATATTGCTACTGTCTAAAGAAATGGCGCCTATTACACCCGCAATTTTATTGGAAATTTTGGTAGCATAAAGTTTTTATAAGTTGAGTGCCAAATGGCACTAATCGATTGTACAGCCAAGTGTTAAAAATTTCATCGATAGTTTAGAAATGATAATCGCGCGACCAACTCATTAGTTGACATACGGAGATTTAATAGATACAAAAAATTAAATTAGTGATTCTACCTGTTTTTTTATTCGGAATTCGAAAAACCACAAATTAAAAATTTTGGACATGATTTACGGAAACTTTTCATAATATTTCTAAAAAAGTTGATAAAAAAGGAAAATTTTATGATTTTTCAAAGAGCCGTCAGAAAATATGTAGGAATCCATGTAAAAAGTGAAAAAAGCTATTTAAATAAACAAAACAATAAAAATTTGGACGAAAAAAGCGGAAATTTTTCATAATAGTTTGAATTTTTTAGAAATTTTTACGATTTCCAAAATGAAAACTCGAACTCAAATCTTTCCTAAATTATATAAAAATAATTTATCAAGCTGAAACATATTTATATCGGTTCAGCGAACTATAATAAGCATGAAAAAATATACTGCAGATTGTCTGCAGATTATAACACTTCTTTGTCATTTTCAGGTTAATTTATCTGTAAGTTTCTCAAGTGTCCCTATTATTTCAAAAGAGCCAGTTAGTGCCGTTAACAAATCTGACATGTATCGGGCTCTAATGTGGCAAAAGTAAGGTCCGATTATTGTAATAACTTTCGAACCAAAAAATTGGCTTCGTTCATATTTTTAATTATTTCTCAGTCTTGAAAATGCAATACACCGAAACGTCCAAAGCCAAAATTTATATTTATTTCCATTAAAAATATTGACTTTTCACTGGAAGCGTGATCTAACGGCTATTTTTTAGTCAAAAAATAAACCAATACAGACGAGACGAAAATGTTCACAATAAAGAGCGTAGAGGTGCTTATGCTGCTGTTTAAATAAAATGATTCTGTACATATATATATTTATGACAAAGAGGTTTCTTTGAATTATAGTGGTTTTAACTTCTTAGAAATCCCTTGATCGATCCTTGTGATCAAATCCTTCAATTCACTGCCAATTTCGAATAAATATTCAAATACCTATACACTGTCTTTAAGGTACGGCGCTAGAGAGTCGAAAAACTTCGAAAATTTAACTCGAAATAAATTTGAACACTCTTTTTCTCATAATATCATTAAAGTTACTTTAATTTCGATGAGAAGGCATTAGAGAAATTTTATTTATGAACAAAAGTGGTATAAATGTACAAGGTTAGGAAAATTATAAATTTACAATTTTGTGTGTGAGCACAACTTTCCCTTCACACAGAAACCAGTGGGACAATCCGAACACCATTTTCCGAATACATATGGCTTCTTGAAATCTGAAAGAAAAGTTAATGATACCACTGGTCAAAAATAAGTTAAAATATTCCTATATCTTCCTATATCCTTTGACACTTTGCTTAAGATCTGGGCCCTGTGTTGTAAACGTAGTGCAGAAGGGTATTTGAGTAAGCTAGTTTGGCCAGCTAGTTACCCCACAGAGCCCAGATTTTAAGCAAAGTGTGAAATTTGATTTAATGTTGTCTGCCAACTTGTAATAATATTTTAATTTTTTTTATTTATTTGACGGTTGAAAATCAAGAGAGTCACCGCTGATTAAACTTTGGCCAAGTAAAGAGCATATTAACCTTAAATTTAATGTTTGGCCACATTGTAGTCGAAAAAACCTGAAATTATAATTTCGGGAAAATCTGCAAAAATCAGTTTTGATCGAAAAAAGGTTAGTCTTGGACCGGACAGGACAGATGTTTTTAATTTTGGTCTCGGGACAGGAGAGGATAAATACCTGTCCTAGGACAAGACAGAAAAATTTGCTGGCCTCAGGACAGGACAGAAATGTTCAAATCTTGTGCCGATTCCTGGCTGCAAGTCATTTCAGGGTTAATTTTTTCATTTTAAAATTTACATTATTGAAAATATTTTTAACATTTAATATCTCAAAGTTCCACAAAAATATCATGATATCAGCTCATATCGATGATAAACTTTAAGCCATGATAAAAACAAAAAACTTTGTTAGAAAGATACCTATTTCCGCACTAAAATATTATATTCGGTATATCTTGAAAGGGTATTTCTAGGCCTCTAGTTTCGCGTTCGCGTTTGACCTTGTTTTTCAAGCTCCTATAGGTCAAATAAGTGATATCCCGTGCTCTCATTGGTAAAAAGCGAACGCGAAAGTGAAGGCCACGGAATATCAATCTTTGAAATACCAGGGGCCACTGAAAGACGCTAGACAATTTAAAAAAATCATCGTCAATTTTATTTCATTACTTAAATTGTTTGAAAAAAAAACGTTATGCGTGAGTTATACGCATGACAATGTTTTTATATTTGGATTACAAAAAAAACGGTATTATTGTTTAAAATAAGATTCGAAAACGTGACTAGTTTTTTTGTTCATACAAGCTTGTTTTTGTTCAAATTGGGCAGTACTTTTTTGTAATTCTCTAAACTGGATAATCATCTATTAGGTCGAAACGAGTCAAGGCTTACCTTCATACGTGTGTCGCAAAACACAAACAAACCGATGTGTCGAGTCAAAACATTGATTATAGGCACATCCAACTCGATGAGCCGATTCAGAAATAATTTTCGCATAATCTCTACAGCTGTCTGAGTTTGATTTCGGGCCTCTTTTGGGAACTTTACAGTATCCACCTTTTTTGCTTTTGGGAAATTTGAAATACTATCCATAGGGTTATCTCACTGTTTTTTGCTATTTTTCAATCTGTTGACATCAAAATCTCACAATTGACAGTTGATTCATTTAATCTGCTTTTTAACATACCACAATACAAAATAACATTTAAATAGAGTTTTTTGTTACAATAAATTATTTGCATTTCAGTGAAAAACACGAAAAAATTTTCCAATTTTTTTTCCTCAAATTTATCTATTATCAGTTTCGAGAATTTTTTAGAGTAAATTCACTGACTAACCATTTATAGAAACCCTCGATAATGGAAACCCATAACTATTTAATGGAAACTCATAATCATTTAATGGAAACCCATCACCATTTTTGAAAAACAAGGAATTACCATTTATGGAAACCATTTTTGAAAAACAAGGCATGCTTGAGTTAAATAAACTCTGTTTTTGGTGTTTAATTTACTCCAAACTCTTCTTAAAAGTTTGTTGATTTTGTTGATCTGTCAATTATATGGATTCCTGATCATGTAATTTAGAAAAAAAAAAGAAAAAAATTTTCAAATTTTTTGGCTGAAAACAACTTTTCAAATTTTGCCCAAAATCACCATGTAATGGAAACCCATTACCATTTAATGGAAACCCATACCCATTTAATGAAACCCATTACCAGTTATGAAAACCATTTTTTTCGCAAAAGTGGGTTTCCTTAAATAGTTAGTCGGTGTATAAGCGATATCGACATAATAATACGTTCTGAAAAAATGATAGAATAACGTGTTAATCAAACGTCCTCATACTTTTTTTTTCGTGAAAAATTTACTTTTATTTAAGTTTATCGTGATTTTTGAAGAAAACGGCTTATAACATTTTCCAGACTTAAGTCACTCTCTTTAGTAAATAGGGTGGTCTAACCGTTCACATTTCGGTTTTTGGAAACGACTCAGATTGAGTTTTCAGGAAGCCAAATTAAACATAAATATTGAGAATAAAATGTTAAAAAAAATTTTGGTACTTATATTTAAACTTTAGATTTAAAAGACTTTATAATTTCAAACGTTATCGACACAAAAAGAAAAAAAAATCTATTCGGACCAATTTTTTCTTAATGTGTCTGGTAATTTTGCCATATTTTATAATTTACTCGGATCATTTGGTGCCAAAAGTTGAAATATAAATGCTTTGGACACTCTATTCACTTCAACAAGTGGCCTTGGTTGATAAAAGGATAATGAATTAGCTAAATTCAGAGTTCAAAATGATAAAACATATGTTTTTAATCAGATGTCAAAAGTTCGAAAGGTTCGCCAGAATGCAATAAAAAACTCAAGATCCAGTGTGTTTTGAAAAAATTACGAGAAATTCAAGCACTTGTTTTTTTGATTAACTTGCCAGTTTTATGATTGAAAATTTGTTCTCTGAAATGTTAGAAATTAACAATAATAAGAAGTACAGGTCATATCTGTCAAGTTCAAATTTGGGGAAAAATGTTACGAAATTCTTATTTTTTCACGTTTGAGGTGATTTATATTCGAATGAAATTTCATGAGAAGAATGTTTCAAGAAATTCACTTTCTTCTAATGATTAACTGGTTTTATTGGGAATGTTAAAATGCACTTTAAGTTCAGCTTTAATTATGGAAAATTTTAAAAACTAATTATCACATTTGCTTGGCGTAATTTTGTTAACGCTTATACGTTCAAAAAAGTCAATTTATCGTAAAAACGTATCATAATAATTCTCAAAAAATACTTTTGATGGTAGTGGGGGTGAAGATAAAGCTCTTACATTTTTTTATAAAAACACCTATTCAGACCAACTATTTTCGTTTGATTTTTTTTAAATGACTACAGAAGTTGCGATGTATGTCGAGAACTACAGTTTCTCTACTACTTTCTCGTTTTTTGATAATGAAATGATAAAAATTTAATATTTTGATTAATTTTTTTCAAAGTTAAACAACACATACTGTGTGTGACGAGTTTCAGAAAAACTGTTGTTCAGAAACAGTATGGTCGGATCTTCACATATTTTCTATAGAATTGTGAAAAGTGCAATTTTTCAAAATTTTGTGACTTTTTCAAACTGGAGATTGTCTGAAAGAAACCTTTATTTTTACAAAGATGAGCAATATTTATGTAATTCGTAATAGGAACTAGACATTATAGTGCGAGCAAATATCACTTTAACTGACCTAATCTGCCCAAAACCTCGGTTTTTAACTGGTGGGTAAGCTCGATTTAAAACGTCCTCTATAATCTTTGATCAAGAAAAAAGCCTGAAATTAGAAAAAGATTGCTTACATTTTCATTTTTGTTCATACCAACAAAATATACCTTAATTTGAACTAATAAGGGAACTGCCAAAATCAACTAGCTTAGATTTTATGTCCTGTTTGCCAAAAATGGCTTGAAATTATTTCTAAATTTATTTCGAAAATTCCAAGTCGAATGATAAACAATATCAAAAATATTTTTGCGTTTTTGAGCATTTTTCAGAGAACATTTTTGTAGAGAAATATTAAAAATATTTCGCATCGATCATTTTTCTTCGTGATTTTCAGCATATTTCATAAAAATCACCTTTCGTAAGCAAAAAAAAATTTGTCGGGCCAACCTTCAAACTAATTCAAAATAATTTAAAAACTTTATTTAAAAACCTTATTATTTTAAACCTTGATTCAAACTTTATTCAAAGCCATCAATAACTTTTATAAAAAACTTAGAGTTCTAACCATTTTAGCATATTGATTTTCAAGGAATTTATTATTTAACATGTGATCATCAATTATTAATGATCATTTTGAATTATAATTATCAATGTAGCTGTGGTTTAAGGGAGTTATCGTTGCTAGACAGATTTTCCTTCAAATTTGTGACATTAGTAAATTAATTAAAAAATTGAAATGCGATGGGTCTCACTGTGAGACTCTCACATCTCCGAAAGGAGACCTTTACCCGCTGGGGGGCCTTGAACGTCAATTCTTAAAGATCCTCCCGACATACACAAAAAAAATTGATTTAATGTGAATTTTAACTGGAAATATATTTAAGAATTTATCCTGATTTTCCCTTAAAATGTGTTTGAATGAATGTTTTTGAATTATTTAAGATTTTGAATTCGGGTGAAAGAATTCAAAAAGTGAGTTTTTATTTAAAATCAACAATGTAAAACAAGGGATTCTGAAACGGTAAAATTATAACAAATTAAAATTCCGGATGAAATAACGTGATATTTGTGAAACATAAATACCAAAAATGATAATTTAGATTTTGGTTTCTAGGTAGGCAATTTTTAAGCAAAAAGATTCTGATCAAAAAATTTAGAGAAAAATTTATAATCTGTCAAGTGAAAAGATTTCGTTTTGTCCATATAAATAAAATAAATTCCAAAAAAGCGTAAAAATGGCGCTAAAAGGCGTTTGAAATTCTAGCCAATTTTTGTGTATACATAACAAGGAACACATCTTTCACATACAAATGTTGCAGTCATTGGTACAATTGAGAAAACGAAAATTTTAAAACAAATTAATTTTTGAAGATTTTCCGTCAAGTAACATTCGAGAAAAAATTTAATTAATATTATGGTATTTTTTATTTAAAACATATTCCGAATAAATTAAAAAAATCTTTAAATCCAAATTTGTTTTGTTGTTTTGTATCATTTTGTCATGGAAACAATAAAATTTGTTTAATTTTTAAATTAATAATTATCCTTGCAGAATCCGGATCTGATCGTATTTCCAGATTCCAAATATATATATCATTGGAAATTGTATCCGTCTCAAATATTTTTAATATCCACCGTTAAATTCAATGAAACAACAAAAATAAATGTATAAACCCAGTCCCTTTCGTCCTTTGCCCAAAATTTAATTGGCGACAGAAATTTGATGGTCTGTTTTTGATGCTGCAATGTTAGCGCGGTTAAAGCGATGTCTCGCATGATTCCTGATATATTATATGTTTTCTTGACAAGACTTACCCGCCAAGAGTGCCGCAGTTGCTCAAGCTCAGAATCCAGATCGCAGTTGGCATTTTACGCGCAGGAGGCCGCACTTGGGATCGGACCGTATCGTAGCAGTTTAACAATTTCTACTTTGTCACTATTGCTTTTTGGGATAAAAGATATGTTTCAAAAAGATTGGAGCTGTTTAAAATTTTTTTAATCGTGTTGAAAGATCATTTTAAATATAGAAATGTGCGTATATATACGAGAAACTGTTCAAATTTAGGAAATCAGATGAAAATGTGGAAACCTGTTTAATAACCAATTACTGTTTAATACTCGTAAAAAGTTTCTAGAACCCTAATCAGGGAAACCATTATACGGAAGAATTTAATTGCACCTTATTATCTTTCTGACTCGAGAATGCCGCTGATTTGCTGATAAATCTACTCTCTTAACATTTTAACAGTCTTCAAGATAAGGGTTGTACTAAAGACCGACCAAAAAAAATTATTTAACTTTAATATACGAATGATGAATTTGCGTTCGTTTAATTAAGTTAAAATGAGGTCAACTCGTACGGTACAATCGCATGTTTTACGAATTCAATAACAAAACAGAGTCCCTCAAATTCATTGGGGCAAAAATATCAAAATGCATGAATCAAAGGTTGGAACTCAAACAGACCCCTTTGACAGTACGGGTAATAACTCAAAAATATCGATTCACAATTTGTATTCATACAATTTCGCGAAAATTAACAATGATCGATTTTAATCTTTCAGATTTACATTGTATGTTAAACTTAGAGAGATCTAGTTGATGAGATTTAATCTTCGGAATTTAACATGAAAGTTAAAGAGGTACTGGGTTAATTAATTTTTTGTTAAAAATATTGAGACATGTCGTCGGTTTAAATAGGAATAATCTGCTTCTTCGATCCATAGAACATCAATTTTAACCGCTAGACGGCCCTCAAGTTCATTTCTTAAAAATTTCAACTTGACATAAAAATTCGATTGAACCTACAGTAGATAACCCTAAAAACCTACAATGATATAAATTATATATGAAATATGTGAATAGTTCCAACTGAAATTGCTTAAAATTAATGAAGAAAAAAATCTTCGTCCCTATCTGAACATATCGATATGCCACCCACTGCTCCTTAATAAATGGCATTTTTTCCCGTAGCTTAAAAGTTTAAAAATTCAGCATTCCTAATGCGGTAGTTATGGCTCTACCGGAAGTGCAGAACCGAAGTGGCGATATTGGACGAAATCTTGTCGAATAGGTCCTGACCTTCAAAGATTGATCTTCATTTATTTGAGGTTTTGAATTTAATAATTTAGCAAAGACATCGGTATCCCGCAGAGAGGAAATGCACATATATTTATGCACGTTTTTCCCTACAATTTAATTGGGGTTGTTTCGGCTTAATTTGGCGCAACTGTTTGGCTAGCAATGTGTTTCTCGCACAGCAGCGTATGAACCCATTCGAAACAATCTACAATTACTTTATTTTCAGATAGTCAATTTTAAATATGAGCCGCAAGAGCCGTGCTATCATCACCCTTTCGTTCTACTTGGTTAAGTAAAATTTTAATAATGAATAAGCTAATCATTTGCCAACGGAACTTCATCTCAAAACGTTTACTATCTCTATAGCGCTAGTTCGAATCCCACTTTAGTTGTCTATTGATTTTCTTAGTTATGCTCGAGTGATTACACACCGATAAATTTAGCGGTCCCATTTACAATACCCTTGCCTATATTGTAACTCAAGACAATAACTCAGACAACATCATCGGATTCGAACACGCGCTATAGCCTATAGAGATAGTTAACGTTTTGAGATGGAGTTCCGTTGGGAAAAATATATCTCTGAAGCCATTTTTCACATCAAAACATGAAATTTGTTAAACATTTATAAAGTTGGTTTATTTTTCCTCAATTAGTCATGAAACATTGAGTAGCGTTCAGCGCTCATATTTGTGAAACATAAATCAAATCTGAATTTTTCAATATAAAAATGATTTAATATAAATGTGTTAGGATACAGTATACCCGTTTTTATTATAAAAATATAAAATCGGAGAAAAAATTTCTCGAAAAATCTGAAATTTCGACTTAAAAATAAAGGCTATATGTTCGCGAAAATCGTCTTGGTTATCCGTTTTGGAAAATTCCATCATTAAACCCGATAATTCTGAGAATTTCAAATGAAAAAACAAAATTTCATAAAAATAAGCCATTGAGGCGGATTATTTTGATTTAATAATTGAAAAAATACCAAAAGTTGTATTATTTCTACCAATTGTCAATTTTTATTAGTTTAGTCAGAATTTTTGACAAACTTAATATTTTAATTGTTTTTGATTTAAGCCGGAAAATTTTTTTGACGCATTTCTATAAACTCCTTGTAAACTTACTTGTACATAGGGTCCTGCAAATAAGGAGAGCAATTCTATAATTGGAGAATGAGAGTATCGCAAACTATTTAGTGGATAGTTGGCGATGCCAGATTCATAGTTAGCTCTTTACACCACTTTGCCTGTACATTGTCAACACAGCCCTTCTGTAAAACTTTCAAGTTGACTAAAATAAAGATATACGGAAGAAAAATGTTTCTCTTTCACAACTACAGTATTGAACATTCTTGCCTGGGAAATATTTTATTCGTGATAATCTTGAAACCTCTCGACGGCTAATTGTGTTTGATATGACTCATAAGTTATCTAATATAGCCAAAATATTGACCAATGCGTCGCCGTGAGTTCAAATGACCGAATAACAAGATAATGGAGTTATGAAAGTTAAAGGCTAGAACGGTTCCGTCTGTAAGAAATAAAAATAAACTTTGTGACTTTGTACTTTCGGTACCTTGTTTTTTTGAAAGAAATTTTGAGTACAATTTAACTACTGACATTGGTAAAATTTTAATAATTTTCAAAAAAATAAAAAAAACATTGAAATTTCTGATCAAAAATTTAAAAAAATTGATTCAACTGAAATACTTAAAAACATAGAAATGCTCAATGTTACATAAAAAATTGAATAAAATTATTTTGGCAAAAATTTCCAATTGTCAGGGGGGCCATAAACCCAGCAGACGGATCCGTTATAACTACGAAAATAATAAGTCAGTATATTTTTTATGCTACTAACGTTAAATAAATAAATATTTTTATTCATTTAGGAAAGGATTAGTTCGAGGTTTCATTTTTGAAAAATCGTAAAACTTTCAAAAAAATTTTAAAAAAAATGAAAATTTCACGCACTTTTGTCCAAAATTTTTCTAATCGTTTTTTGAATCTATGATTAAAATCAATAAAAAATAGCCACTTAACTTTTTCATGCAAGTCTTAATATTTTTCTGAGCTGTAAAAACATAATATGGTTATTCGTCATTTCTTCGTCGACTTTTAAAAATTAATGCCAATTTCCGGCAAATCAAGTCCAAATTTTTATCTAGTGGTTTCTTTGAACTCTCCATAAAAAAAAAAAGAATCACATATAAAGTTTGGTATCTATTAAATAATCGTCCGTGGTGTTCAATAATGAAGTTTGGAAAAAATTTTCCAATTCTAAACTATCGTAATTCAATAACGCCGAGTGGATACAAGCTCGTAGTGCATTGCACTAATATTAAAAATTTAATGTGTCAAAAACTTTCAAATAAAATTGTGGGTGTAATAGGCGCTGCCATTCTATAGATATAGTCCAACACATTTTTGGAATATCAAAAGCAATTGAAGTACAATTTAATGCTAAAAAAAAGTTGTTCTCCTCTAGCTTTTGGCCATTTTTGACCATTATTCAGGGAAAAAAACTTACAGTATCAAAGAAATTTCTTAATTAGAAACCGTAAAAAAAAGAACTTTACGCACTAAAAAATCCGTAAATGTCTGAAGTTTATAATATTCTTTAAAAAAAGTAGTCGAGTTTAGTGGAAATGATGTACGTGAAAAGTGGTTTTATATTTGCCCAGATAATTTAATTAGTTAAAAAATTAAAAGCATAAACGTTGCAAGAAGGACACTTATTGAAGATAAAAAAAATAATTTCCCAACCATTTTTTGTCTTCATTATTCTGGTGAAAAAAATGTACCAATCTCAGCTATGGCACCTCCTTAAGCGGAGGCGACCACAGTTCAACTTCTAACTCATTTGATATAAATAGTTGACACGTATTTGTTCAAATATTAACGGTTCGATTGCGGAGAGTACTTGACTCAAAGCACTGAGAATGTAAGCAAAAAAAACATCTGTATGAAACAAACTGTAAGCTGAAATCCTTAAAAAATTAAAACAAAATATCAGCTCAAAATCATTTTCAAAGACAAAAACGNTATCTTTTTTATTTTTAAAAGCATTATTCGGAATAAATTAAAAAAAATCTTTTTTTATACTCCAAATTTTGTTTTGTTGTTTTTGTATCATTTTGTCATGGAAACATAAAATTTGTTTAATTTTTTTAAATTAATAATTATGTCTTGCAAATCCGGTATCTGATGCGTATTTTCCAGGGATTCCAAATATATCCCCTATTCACACGTTTGTTAATATCCCGGCCCTAGTTAGGAAACGAAGTGTGTTTTTTAGTGGTAGGGCCGGGATATTAACAAAAGTGTGAATAGGGGATATATATCATTGGAAATTTTATCCGTCTCAAGTTATTTTTTTTAATATGCCCACGGTTAAATTCAAAAATAGAACACAAAAAATTAAAATGTGATAAACCCAGTCCCTTTCGTCCTTTGCTCCAAAATTTAATTGGCGCACAGAAATTTGATGGTCTTGTTTTTGATGCTGCAATGTTAGCGGTTAAAGCGATGTCTCCAGTGATATCCTGAATATTATTTATGTTTCCTTGACAAGACTTACCCGCCAAAAGTGCCGCCAGTTGCTCAAGCTCAGAATCCCAGATCGCAGTTGGCATTTTACGCGCAGGAGGCCGCACTTGGGATCGGACCGTATCGTAGCAGTTTAAAATTTCTACTTTGTCACTATTGCTTTTTGGGGATAAAAATGATTTTTCAAAAAAGATTGGAGCTGTTGAAATTTTTTTAATCGTGTTGAAAGAATCATTTTAATATAATGAAAATGTGCGTATATATAGAGAAAACTGTTCAAAATTTAGGAAATCAGATGAAAATGTGGAAACCTGTTTAAATAACCAATTACTGTTTAATAACTCGTAAAAAGTTTCTAGAACCCTAATCAGGGAAACCATTATACGGAAGAATTTTTAATTGCACCTTATTATCTTTCTGACTCGAGAATGCCGCTGATTTGCTGATAAATCTACTCTCTTAACACTTTTAACAGTCTTCAAGATAAGGGTTGTACTAAAGACCGACCAAAAAAAATTTATTTAACTTTAATTATACGAATGATTGAATTTGCGTTCGTTTAATTAAGTTAAAATGAGGTCAACTCGTACGGTACAAGTCGCATGTTTTACGAATTAATATAACAAAACAGAGTCCTCAAAATTCATTGGGCAAAAATGTAAAAGCTGCATGAATTCAAGGTTGGAACCCAAAACAGACCCCTTGTACAGGTACGGGTTAAATAAACTCAAAAATATTCGATTCACAATTTTGTATTCATACAATTTCGCGAAAATTAACAATGATCGATTTTATCTTTCAGATTTTATTAACATTGTATGTTAAACTTAGAGAGATCTAGTTGATGAGATTTAATCTTCGGAAGTTTAACATGAAAGTTAAGAGGGTACTGGGGTTAATTAATTTTGTTAAAAATATTAGAGAATTGTCGATCGGTTTAAATAGAATAATCTGCTTCTTCGATCCATAGAACATCAATTTTAACCGCTAGACGGCCCTCAAGTTCATTTCTTAAAATATTTTCATCTTGACATAAAAATTCGATTGAAACCTACAGTAGATAACCCTAAAAACCTACAATGATATAAATTATATATGAAATATGTGAATATGTTCCAACTGAAATTGCTTAAAATTAATGAAGAAAAAAATCTTCGTCCCATTATCTGATACATATCGATATGCACCCACTGCTCCCTTAATAAAAACATGGCATTTTTCCCGTAGCTTAAAAGTTCTAAAAATTCAGCATTTTCTGAATCGGTAGTTATGGCTGTACCGGAAGTGTCAGAACCGGAAGTGGCGGATTGTGACGAAATCTTGTCGGATAGTCCTGACCTTGCAAGTGATTGATCTTCATTTATTTGAGGTTTTGAATTTAATAATTTAGCAAAGACATCGGTATCCCGCAGAGAGGAAATGCACATATTATTATAGCACGTTTCTTCCCTACAATTTAATTGGGGTTGTTTTCGGCTTAATTTGGCGCAACTTTGTTTGCTAGCAATGTGTTTCTCGGCACAAGCGTATGAAGCACATTCGAAACAATCTACAATTACATTTTATTTTCAGATAGTCAATTTTAAATATTGAGCCGCAAGAGGCCAGCGCTAGTCACACCTTTCGTCTGAATAAGCTATATCATTTTGCCAACGGAACTTCATCTCAAAAACGTTTACTATCTCTATAGCGCTAGTTCGAATCCCACTTTATGTTGTCTAAGTGCTTTTCTTCCGTGATTGCTCGAGTGATTACACACCGATAAAATTTAGCGGTCCCATTATCAATACCCTTGCCTATAATCGTACTCAAGACCATAACTCAGACAACATCAGTCGGATTCGAACACGCGCTATAGCCTATAGAGATAGTTAACGTTTTTGAGATGGAGTTCCGTTGGGCAAAGGATATCTCTGAAGCCATTTTTCACATCAAAACATGAAAATTGTTAAACATTAATAAAGTTGGTTTATTTTCTCAATTAGTCATTTGAAACAATTGAGTAGCGTTCAGCGTCTCATATTTATGAAACATAATTCAAATCTGAATTTTTCAATATAAAAATGATTTAATTATTTAATGTGTATAGGATTAACAGTATACCCGTTTTTATTATAAAAATATAAAATCGGAGAAAAATTTCGTCGAAAAATCTGAAATTTCGATCTTGAAAAATAAAGGCTATATCCCCTATTCACACTTTTGTTAATATCCGGGCCCTGATTAGGAAACGTAGTGTGTTTTTAAGTAGAAGGGCCGGGATATTAACAAAAGTGTGAATANNNNATAATTCATGAGAATTTCAAATGAAAAAACACTTTTCATAAAAATAAGGCCATTGAGGCGGATATTTTTTGATTTAATAACTTGAAAATACCAAAGTTTTGTATATTTCTACCAAAATTTGTCATTTTTATTAATTAGTCAAGATTAGTTTTGACAAATTATAATTTTAATTGTTATTTTGATTTTAAGCCGGAAAATTTGTTTGACGAATTTCTATAAACTCCTTGTAACTTACTTGTACATGAGGGTCCTGCCAAATAAGGAGGAAATTCTATAATTGGAGAATGAGAGTATTCGCAAACCATTATGAGTGGATTAGTGGCGATGCCAGATTCATAGTTAGTCTTTACACCACTTTGCCCTGTACATTGTGTCAATCCACAGCCCATTCTGTAAACTTTCCAGTTGACTAAAATAAAGATATTATGGAAGAAAAATGTTATCTTTCACAACTACAGTATTGAACATTCTTGCCTGGGAAATATTTTATCAGTGATATTTGAACTCTCGACGCTAATTGGTTGATATGACTCATAAGTTATCTAATAAGCCAAATATTGACCAATGCGCGCCGAGAGTTCAAATATCCGGAATAAAAGATAATGGATTATGAAAGTTAAAGGCTAGACTGTTCCGTTCTGTAGAAATAAAATGAAACTTTGTGACTTTTGTACTTTCGGAACATTGTTTTTTTGAAGAAATTTTGAGTACAATTTTATCTACTGAATTGGTAAAATTTTAAATAATTTTCAAAAAAATATAAAAAAAACATTTGAAATTTTGATCAAAATTTTAAAAATTGATTCAACTGAAATTACTTTAAAAACATAGGAATGCTCATGTTAATAAAAAATTGAATAAAATTAATTTTGCAAAATTTTCCAAATTGTTAAGCGGAGGCAACCACAGTTCAACTTTTCTAACACACTTTTTGATATAAATATTTACACGTAGGTTTTGTCAAATTTTAACGCTTCGATTGGCGGAGAGTAGCTTGATCAAACACTGAGAAAGTAAGCAAAAAATAACATGCTGTATTAACAAAAACCTGGTTAAGCTGAAATCCTTCAAAAATTAAAACAAAATTAGTAAGTGTTCAGAATCATTTTCAAGATCAAAAACGTGCAAGCTAACCGCTCGTTGAAAACAAATTATTCAATTTTACCTAGTGTGATATAGTGACCACATTCGAAACCATACTGACAATTTCTTTTTTCATAATTATAATATTCCCTTTCATCGTACCAGCCATCGACACCATATTCGACAACGTCTATCACTGAAGAATTGTAAAGATAAAAATTTGGCATATTGCTGGGAAAAACAAGCATCAGATTTTCGCCCAAGAGTTGAGGAAATTTTGAGTGCTTTCGATCGGGATTGTGCTGGAAAATACATTGGTCGGAATAATCTTGAGCCACTTTGGCTAGCTCATCGTCCCATGTGATCCGACGCATGTTAGCTGCATTTGGAGAAACTAAAGATTTTTTAGCACAGGTAGGCATCACAAAGTTACCTAGAAATTTTCACTGTTTTTCTCGGAAAAAAAATTAGGCTTTTTAAAGAATTGTAAAAATATTATGTTCATCCCCTACACATCATATCGAAAATTATGCCTGAGTAGGTCTAAAAACTAACTTTTTTCTTGTGTCTGTAGAAAAAATAGAAATGTCACGTCGCGGAAGTGCCTGAAATACTTTCTGTTGATTCGATTGGCTGACCAATAATTTTCAAGACATTTGGTGAAAAAATCATAGGCAAATATAGTCCAGTTCTCGAGAAATAGGCGATTACTGCTCCAAAAACAATAACACTTGTTTTGTCTCTAATTGGGTCGTATTTCACCAAATATTTTTTTTAAATTTTATTTCTAGAATCGCAATTAAATTATCTTTCTCCTGGTATGTAACATGACCCCGTAGGACGTGACATTTCTATCCGTTCTACAGACAAAAGAAAATAGTAAGTTTTTAGACCTACCCAGGCATAATCTTCGATAAAAAAAATCACAACCCCAGTCTGAATATACAGAAAAAGGAGAAAAATTTTTCTCTCTTTGCACAAATGGGGACTTAATTTTTTAGCTTGTTTTTCCCGATGTTGAAACTTTTCTGTGCATTTCTAGATACTGCTGAAGTTCAGTTCTGAATGTATTTTCGAACAAAAATTTTACTTTTAAGAATGGTAATGAAACACCGAAACGTCAAGTTTTAAATAAATAAAAATCTTCGATATATCTCTTCCAGAGTCGCCTACTGAGTAACAGCAAGTAGTGTTGTCGGAGATGTTTCTTTCTTAATATTTGATAGGGAAAACAGAGGCGAGAGCACAACCCCGCATCGCGAAAAAATTCATCAACGGTTTTAGTTTAGTCTGAAGGGTTCGCGCTGAAAACCCTGATTTTTGGGCTTTCATTAATATAAGCAAAAATTCCTATAATTTGTGCCGATAAGAGACACATCCGCAAAAAGTGTACCAAGGAAGTTTTTAGTTACTAGTTAGAGATTATTGACAGTATCTCAAAATCGGGGACTGTACCTAAAAATCCGTTCTTCACTAGGAAGTTCATTTATCGCATAAGTTATTTTACCTGATTGTCGTTTACGATTTGTGTACTCCACCATTTGGATTTTCTGATTCTTTGTTAATCCACTCATCCCAGGAACTCGTTGAAAGCCAGAATGATCATCTCGTTTATCACGAGACGTTTTTCCTATAATAAAACTTACAGTATTGCCAATATAACGAATTGGAATCCGGGCGATTTTTTTCGCGATCGTACACGACTTCAACTATTTATTCTCATGAACTAAAAATAAGTTCGTCACACGATAGTTTAATCGCTAGAACCACTTCACTCTCAAATTAATAAAATACCTTTCAAATAAAGGAAACCCGGTTAATGCGATAAAATAGGTCACAAATTATAAATGTATTTTTGCTGCTATAACCAGGTTCAGGTGAACTTGTAGCCAGTGTACACGGTACAAAACGATGCAAGACTGTCGCCCTGACAATGTGTACCCAACAATATTCAAACTACACAAATATTATACAATCTTGAATGGTGAGAATATGAGTTAGGTTAACTTGTGTCCAGACTGGAAATAATAGCCTGATAAGCGAAACTCAAATCCAGCTTTGGTTCTTGAGATTTCAGAAAAAAAAATATCTGAGTAATTGATGGGTTGAACAGCCTGGTTCGCGGATTAGATCTTATTCAACCGAACATTATTACAAAAATAATATTGTCTTTCTTAATTATGTTGAACCTTAGAAGCAAGAAAAATATATTTATGTCATTAGGAATAAGGAGGAATCGTTGTGCAGATTAGTTCACTACGAAAAAATAATAAAAACAGAGGTATAAGTTATACCGTATAACTTTACCAAGAAAACATCACACCAAAAACTTTAATATTCAGAATATATCCCCTAATCACACTTTTGTGAATATCCCGGCCCTGCTACTTAAAAATACACTACGTTTCCTAATCATAGCTTTTTAAACATAATGCGACTGCAAAACGGCAGCGAAAAATTGTCTGGTAGTCTGTGAAAAATATGATAGGCAAGTAGCCACTACCCGCGCCGCTCACGCTTGCTGAAATTGCCTATGATTTTCCTCACTGATTACAAGACAATGTTTTGCTGTATTTTTCTTTCGGTTGTTCATTTTAAAGGGATATCGCCGAAATGCTGACGCAACTTGAAATTAATATCACAAATTTCGATGTGTGGGTTATAAATGACTTTATTGTTCAAGATTAAATTAATCAAATTTACTATAATGAACTTTTGTTTGATTCCGTTTGCTGAACTTCTTAATTATACGCATTTTGTTGAACTACTAATGCTGATGCACTTTGAAACTTTTGTTAAAGTGTTTGACAAATGACGTCATTGCGCGTTTTAATTTTTACCATTTTACCGTTTTATTTTTCTCCATACTAAATTTCGGAGATACTGAGCCTATCCTGTAATACAGCATTATTGATTCAGAAAAAAATAATACAGTATCATAAGAATTTGATTTTGCTGCTGAAAATTGTTTAAACTTGATTAATTTAATTTTTCACTTTACTAACGAAATCTTGAGATCAATTTAAAAAGTTTGTACAGATTATTTCAAAACGATGTCCTGTATTTCGTGAAAAAAATCAAAACTAGTTAAAACAACTTTCCCGGGATAAGTGCCAGAATGTTTTTCGCTGAAAGTTATTTTCATGAATCACATAAAAATTGATTATGATAGAGACAGTCGCGTCCACCCAAGGGACTTCAAAAATTGTGTATACCAAATTATTAATTTATTTCGGTATTTCTAGTCATAATTGAGATTCAAAAAGAAAACTTGATCCGAGGCATACATGTACTACATTTTGGGAAATTTAAAAAAGTTACAAAAATATACTTTAAAAAAGTATTTAAACATACATTTTAATCTCATTAAAAATNATGATAATAAGAATGTCTTAAGATAATAAATGATGTTCGATCTGGATCCGTCCCTTGTATATTTATTTCTTTTTATGGCTAATATGCTAACGGTCAAAAACTGATTAATATGATAAACGGGATAATGTATAAACATTTATTTTTTTATTAAACTACTGGGCGTTAAGAAAAAATTCAAACTAAAATCTAACCCAAAAATTCAACGATTTTGAAATCAAATGCATTCATTGCAGGTTTGGAAAATGGAAATTATTTTTTGCGAATCTAAAATACGGTTCAATTTTGTTTACTCCTACGTTTAATTACAATAATCAGAGGCCTCTGATATGAATATTCGAGTAATCAGAAATATTTTTTTAAGGGGGTGGCATCGACTCGGCAGAACTGGCAGTCTTAAACTTACGAAAATAATGTAGGTTTATTTTTTTGTGCTATTATCGCTGGCTCAATCTAGAATAAATCGTTATCAGCTCATTCTAATGTCAATTTGTTGATCTATTTAAAGGAAAGTTTTGAAGTTCGAACTTTTATTTTTGATCGTAAAATTTTAAGAAATTAAAAACTTTTTTGCGCATTTTTGGTCACAAATTTTCTCCATATTTTTTGAAATTTGTAATAAAAAACCAAAAATGTCCAAATTTATACTTTTTTAATGCATGTCTAAGTAACATATTTTCTGACCGCTGTTCAAATGATTATACATTAACCTTAATGGAGGTTAATCATTGCTCACTTAAAACATCCATTAAGTAGTACTTTTTGAGAAGCTTAATGATCTTTAAAACTTAAAATCAAGGCTAATCTCCCAGTTTGGACAATATATTTTTTTTTCACTATTTAATGGAAAAAAGTATTTTTTTGTAATTAATAGAAATATCAATAAAAAAAGTATTTTTTGTTAATTAAATGAAATATTTTGGTACGTTATCAAAAAATTGCATTTTTATTCAATTGAAATGATGCCTTTTCCAAGCTTTTCAGACATGGGCATGGGCGTTGGCCTTGATTACCATCCTCCTTACAATCACGACGTTCATAAATGTTCGCTTGATTTTGTGTACACTTTCAGGGCCGTCACTATATAATCCCAAGCAAATAATACTTAATGATCTTTATTTATTTTTGTGTACTTAATGATAATTAAGTCCGCCTGCTGGGGCGACTTAATTAACATGATACACAAAAATAAATTAAGTTCAATTAAGCATTATTCTACTTTTGCAATCAGAAAATGTTTATTTGTCATTTTGTCGGACTTTTTTTTAGAAATATTATGAAAATTTTTCGTAACAAGTCAAAAAATTTATAAATTGTTGTTTGAATTTTCTTTATTTATTTCTGCAAAAAAAACTCTATAAAATTCGGGTGTTATAGGCGTCTTTTCTTTGAAAGTCCAGTACATTTTATATTAACAGGCGCAATTGAAGGTCAATTTTTATTCCTAAAAAAGCTGTTTTTCTCTATTGTGGCCATTTTTCACGAAACAAGGTGATATTGAAGAAATTTTTTATGTGCCACATGATTCAACCCTCACTTTTTAACGGATAACAACTCAAAATTGTTCTGAAGTTTATAATGATCCGGCTTTAAAAAATCTTACATCAGGTTTTAGTTGGAAATAGAGTTCCAATAAAAGTGGTTTTTTAATATGTTCACAGATACTAGGTTCATCTTAAAGAATTAAAATTTTAATATGTTTGCATGAATGAACATTTTTTAATAAGATAAAAATTAAAAAAAAATAATATTTTCACATTTAATTTTCTTTCATATCCCTTTAAACGGTCTTAAAAGTTTTAGAAGGAAGGAGATATTATTAGTTTGGTCTAGTATCATTAAGTAGTACTAATGTACTAGACCATTCAAAAATATCCAATTTCTTCGTAAAGGATATATTCGCTTCAGAAAAAGGTACCCAATTCGGCCACATCGCTGCCACCTCCTTAAGAGACAATGTTCAAACATTGTGGAAAATACCCAAGTTACACATTAATAAATAACGGAAAATTTTTTAAATAATTTTTTGCGCCTCGATGGAATTTTAGGAAATGTTGCCAGATTTGAGCAAAAAAAAATAAGTGAACAAAATTAATGTGCGCAAAAAATTGTAAATGTTGTTATAATACATACATATAGTAGTAGATTATAAAAATGAAAAAACCTTCTTCGTTAAATTTCAAAAATGTATCTACAGATAAAACTTGTAAAGGGATACATCCCAACAGCAATTTTTATCCAATCCCCATTTTCCGCCGCTATATTTTGCTTAAACCTACGCAAAAAAAGGGCCATGAAGACCCCCACGCTAAATCTTATTTCTTTTCAAGCCTGCTGCACCATGATTTGACGAAAAGAATTTATAAGTTCGCAAATTTAGTAAACATAGACTAAAAATTGTGATAGTTCAAAATTCTAATTTTCTACCGCCTGAGTTTTCAGTGGCGAAACTAAAGGTTTAAGGGGGTAGCAGCGATGTGGGCAGACTGGCGTCAATCTAACTCTACGAAAATAACCTGGTTAAGTTTTATTTTTGCTGCTTACTTATCGTTAGCTGAACCAGACAAAAATTGTATCCGCTCAATTAAAATCAATTTTTTATCTATTTAAGGAAAGATTTTGAGTTCCGAAACTTTTATTTTCGAATTCGTAAAAATTCTCCAAAAAATTTCAAAAATTGATTAAAAGTTCACGCATTTTTCACCCATAAATTTTTTTTGTTTTTTTTCTGAAATCTGTGGAATAAAAACAAAAAAACAGCCACTTTAACTTTTTTTCCATGCATGTTTACATATTTTCTGACTGCTGTTTAAAAAAAATCAATTTAACATGTTCATTTGTCATTTTTTGTCGACTTTTTTTAGAAATATTATTAAAAATTTTCGCAATCAAGTCCAAAATTTGTTTATCAATGCTTTTTGAATCTCTTCTTGAAAATCCAGACGAATAGTTGTGTAGTTCTGGTATCCTATTTGATTTCTCGTATTTCAACCGATGGAAAGGGCCAAATCGAATATCGTTTCTGAACTACTGATGAAATTTAATAACACTTTGCTTGTGACAAACACGGTTTTGTGCCATTTGGCACTTCAATTATAAAAATTGATTATTTTATAATATCTCAATTAAATTTTGGGGTGTTTTAGGTACTTTTCTTTTCACAGTCCAGGAGATTTTTAGATTTAAACGCATTGAAGGCCAATTTTTCTCCTAAAAAGCTGTTTTCTCTTTTTTCATGGAAACAAAACTTTCATAATAATAAGGAAATTTTTATATGGATAATGATTCTCTCACTAATTAGCGCAACGCACCCCGAAAATGCCTAAAGTTTATGATACGCTTTCAAAAAAAATTTCACTGAATCGGGTCAAGTTGGAAATGGAGTTATAATGAAACGTGGTTTTCGATATTTTTAGCAGAATACTAAGTAATGTTATAGGAATTCAAAAATATAAACGTTTGCAAGAATGAACACTTTTTATTGAATATAGAAAATTAAAAAAAAATTTTCAAATTTTTTTCTTTCATAAATCACTTCCGAAAAAATGTACCAATCTGTCCAACATCGCTGCTACCCCCTTAAGAGAGATCTGAAAATGCCGAAATCTTACAAAAATCCAATGTGATATTATTCTTTTAAAACTTTATTCCCTTATAGCATTACTGCATGCTCTCCTGGAAGTGTCAGCAAATTTTGGAACGCATCAAACACAGATTCTTCGAAAATAAAGTGAAGCAATTTAATCCCATCATACAAGGTAGTTATATAATATTGACAGCAAAATTATCAGATGAACCGGTCCTAGTCAGAATCGGAATTCAGGTAAAATTCGAACGAATAAAAAAAGTAACAATACAATTTGAATGTTATGGCCTAATCATAATTGCATTTTAAAAGGTTTTTTATTCAAACATGAATATACAAATGTCCTCTATGTTTTTTAGTTTAAAAGTGAACAAATGTAACGCCAACCCAGCTCTTCTGCATACCGATGTGATGATACTTTAATGTTACATTCATGATAAAATTTACATTATTCACTAGATTTTATCAGTTTTCAATTTATAATTAAAATGGACCTATTAATCTATACGTACATGATTATCTAATGTGTCCTACTTTAATAATAAGGTAATGTTTCGGGTCCAAACTGTAAAATTCTGTTTTTATCATGAGGATAACCTGAAAAGGGTTATTTTAATACTTTGAGTGTAGGTTTGCACTATTAATCAAGAAAATTTACAAAAAACTATTAAGGTGCATTATAAAATCAATAATTTGCTAAATAAACTTCAGAATATTTCAAAAATTAAATAAAGAAAAACTCGTAAATTTCATGATCTTATAACCATTAACTAGTATGGCGGGAGTCGCTTTTTCATTCCCCGATAATTAAAGGAAATGGAATTTCACGTTTTTAAACTTGTTCAATAAGTTTTAAGATCCTATTTTCAACGAGTTTTTCCGTTAAAAATAAGCTTTCATTAAAATATTTTCATAATCTAATTTTAATGAGATTAAAAGTTATGTTTAAATACTTTTTAAAAAGTTATTTTTGTAAGTTTTAAAATTTCCAAAATGTAGTATGCCTCGGATCAGTTCCTTTTGAATCCAATTCAGAACTAGAAATAACGAAAATCAATATAATAATTTGGTATACAGCAATTTTTGAAGTGTCCCTTAGGGTGGACGCGACTTCTCCCTAACATAAGTATAACTAAAAAACATTAAGGGCATTGTATATATACATGTTTGAATAAAAATTTTCTTAAAATGCAAATTATGATTATGGCCATAAACATAAATGTATTCATACTTTTTTATCGTTCGAATTTTTTCAGAATTAACCTATCTGAACCAGGACCAGATCATCTGATACATTTTGCTGCCAATATTATATAACTACCTTGTGATGATGGGATTAAATGCTTCACTTTTATTTTCGAAGAATCTGTGTTTGAATCGCTTCCAAAATTTGCTGACACTTCCAGGGATAGCTGCAGTAATGCTATAAGGAAATACAGTTAAAAGATAAAATATCCCATCGGATTTTAGAAGATTTCGGCATTTTTAGATCTCTCTTAAACTTTTGTTTCGCCACTTGAAACTCAGGCGGTAAGAAAATTAAGAATTTATTGAAACTATCACAAATTTTTAGTTTATTAAATTTAGAAATTATTAAATTTTTATGGTCAAATCATGTGCAGCAGGCTTGTTAAAGGAATTGGTTTGGCGTGAGTCTATCATCCCTTTTTTGCGTAGGTTTAAGCAAAATATAGGCGAAAAATGGGGATGGGGATATAAAATCTGGTCGGAGATGTATCCCTTTACAAGTCTGATGTGTAAATACATTTTTGAAATTTACGAAGAAGTATTTAATTGTTTATGATCTACAATTATAACAACATTTAAAATTTTGCGCACATAATTTTGTTAACTTATTCTTTTTGCTCGAATGGCGCCGAACTTATTTAAAAAAAATTCAATTATTTATTAAAATGTGTAACTTGGTAGTTTCAAAATGTTTGAACATTGTTTCTTAAGGGGGTGACAGCGATGTGACAAATTGGTAACTTTTTTCTGAGTGATATATCCCCTTAGGAAGTAGATTCTAAAATTCTGGTTTGGTCTAGTACATTATGTACGTTAAGTAGTACCAATGTACTAGACCAAACCAGAATTTTACAATCTACTTCCTAAGGGGATATACCTTTACGAAGAAACTGGATATTTTTTTAATTGGTCTAATACATTAGTNCTAAAAATTTCGCAAAAGCTAGTTCAAAACAAATAGAAACTCTACAGAGACGTTTTTGCAAATTCGACCACAAACTCAAAATATGAAATTTTCAAGGTCACGTGAAACAATTTCCGAAAAAAATTTGCTTTCATTTTTTGAAAGTAGACGCAAAGAAAGCTGAGGAAACACTGAAGAGAAAGTTGGCTTACTTTAACCCGATATATTTAAGTTTTAGTGGTCAAATTGACACAAAAGTTATTTTTGAACATAATTTTGCGAAAAATTCTAAGATGAAAATCGAAAAAACGCAAAATTAAAAGAAATTTTGTTGTCATTTTGGTTGTTTTATGCGTTCAAAACATAAACAATTGATTTGTTTTTTCCATTTTTTGGTACAACTGCATCTAGCTCCTGGATATCAAAATTTTATCTTGTTTTCAGTATTAACTTTAATTTGTAAGCTTGACAGCCGTGCGTGCCTTGATTTTCAAATTTCTTGTTATTTAGAGAAATTTACAAGATAAATGGGTGTTTTTGCGCATGTTTGCTGGTACAATGGCATTTCGTCGAACAATATCAGATTTTTTGTAAAATACAAGCACTTCTTTACAAGTGTGCAAAGCGAGGAGGTGCGTTGATTTTGTTTACAATTTTCATCATAATTAGGCTTTTAGATGCATTCAAAGTTTATTTACCCTCAAATTCGTCGAAAATAGGATTTTGAAGAAAAATTCCAAAACTTTTTTTGAGTAAAAATCATAATTTTTGATACATTTTCGTCAGTAAGTTGCACAATAAAAATAAGTTGTAAAAATAGTCAGATCGAATGTCTAGATCACGAGAAAAAGTTAATTACCTGAAAAAAAAACTTAGAAAAAATTCCATTATTATGCAAAATTCGGAATTCGGAATTTATCAAAATTCATCTTTTTTTAGGTTTTTATAAGCAAACCATTAACAAAAATAAGAATGCAGCTAAAATCAGTCCTCTATCACTTCTGAGTCTCGAGAAACAGCCTTCGTCGGTTACCCCAAATTTCTGGATCTAAGAAAATATTTGAAAATTTTTTTTTTCGAAATTTAGAAATTTTTTATTGCCATGTTCAAGATCTAATTCACAGTGATCTGATGCAAAAAAAATTAGAGCAAAAAAGTTATTACTTCAAAAGATACAGTGCGGTTAAGGAAATTAAAACTTTGAAAATATAGAAAATTTTGAAAAATTTTTGACATCGAAAACTTTTTTTAATTTCTGGAAGCAAACCAGCCTCGAAAATGACAATGCAACTAAAATTAGCATCCGATCACTTCTGAGTCTCGAGATACAGCCTCCGTCGGTTACCCCCTTAACGTACATAATGTACTGGATCAAACTAAATAATATCTACCTTCCTTTTAAACTTCAGGACCTGAAGGGATATGAAAGAAAATAAATGTGAAAATTTATTTTGTTTTATTTTTAATCTTTAATAAAAATGTGCATTCATGCAATCATATAAATTTTAATTCTTTAAGATGACTGAGTATCTGTAAAAATATAAAAAAACACTTTTCATTGGAACTCTATTTCCAACTTAACCTGATGTAAGATTTTTTTTAAAGCCGATATTTATAAATTTCAGACAATTTTGGGTGTTATTCGCTAAAAAGTGGGTGAATCATTTGGCACATTGATTCTTCAATATGAACCTTTTTTCGTGAAAAATGGCCAAAAATAGAGAAAAACATTTTAAGAATAAAAATTGACCTTCAATTGCGTTTTAATATTAAAATGTACTGACTTTCAAAAGGAAAGACGCCTATAACACCCGAAATTTTATAGAGTTTTTTTGCAAACATAATATAAATTGCGTGCCAAAGGGCACTAACCGGTGTCACAAACAAGTGTTGTAAATTTCATAAGTAGTTCAGAATGGATATTTGCTTGACTCTTCCATCGGTTGATATACGAAAATCAAATAGATACCAAAACATTTCACAAGCGATTCTGCCTGATTTTTCAAAGATAATTCAAAAAACCATTTATAAAATTTTTTGGACTTGAATTGCGGAAAATTTTCATAATATTTGTAAAAAAAGCGGTCAGAAAATATGTACTAGACATGCATGAGAAAAGTTGAATTGGACATTTTTTAGTTTTTATTTACAGATTTCAAAAAACATCGGAAAAAATTTTGGACCAAAAATGCGAAAAAAAGTTTTTAATTTGTTTGAAAATTTCACGAATTCAGAAATGAAAGTTCGAACTCCAAACATTCCAAAAATAGACAAAACAAATGGTTTGAATGAGCTGATATACATTTATTCTAGTTGAGCCAGCGATAATAAGCACAAAAAATAAACCGACAATTTATTTTGTTAGATAAATTGACTCCAGTCCTCCGAGTCGATGCCACCCCCTTAAAAAACATTTCTGAACTACTCGAATACTCTTAATCAGAGGCCTCTTATTTATTTAATTAGCGTAGGAGTAAAAAATTTGAACCTATTTTAGATTCGCAAAAATAATTTCATTTTCCCAAACCTGCAATAAATGCATTTGATTTCAAAATACGGTTGAATTTTGGGTTAATTAAGTTTGAATTTTTTTCGTTAACGCCCTAGTTCTAATATAAAAAAATAAATGTTTTATAATTTATCCCGTTTTATCATATTATTCAAGTTTTTGACCGTTAGCATGATTAGCAAAAAAGAATAATATACAAGGGACGGATCCAGACCGAATATCATTTATTATCATTACAGAAAATTGTACTTTATTATCAACTCAAACATATTTCCAAAAATATGGACTCAATCCTTAGAAGTCAAATTTTACATAATTTGTTCATACTAGCAAGATGATTATTTCAACGTGCAACAAAACTTCTTAAATTGAAAATAACTTATTATAAAGGAACAAATTGTCAAAAAAAAGAGTGACCAAAACTACCTAGTAGTCAGAAAGAAACTTTTTTAATTTGCATTTTATGTTATCGAAGTTCTGAAGACTATGCTCACAGTTAAAAATGCTAAATTATCGAAAGAATTTTTTTTTTTTTTTAATTTTTGGTACATAAAAAATATTTGGCTTAACATGGTTCGATTTATTTTTACAAATAACTGACAAATACAAATTAAAAATCAGAAAATCTTTGAAAAATTCTCCCGGTTTTTAAATTTTTTTATTTTCTTTCTTCATTTGTTCTTGCTTGAAAACTCTCAATTAATACTCGAATATTTATCGGTCCGAAATCGAGTAAAAGAAATATTTTCGAGCCTTCCACAAAGCACATACTAGTCGATATTTCTGACTATGTGTTTATTTCGCAAAGGTTTGTTCATTCATTTCGTTTAACTTTCAAAAACTTTTCTTAAGTTTTTATGAATAAGATTTCTTTTTATTATTGACAGTCTATAATAGATTATAATTTATAGTGAAGTGACTCTCAAATAATCTATTTTATCATGGTCAACTCCTTTACTGTTTACATGAACGTGTTTCGATATCTTTTACCTATCTATGTTGGGCACGGCTTAGCTGGTGCTTAATGAAATTATAAAAACTGCAAGTTAAAGTAGGTGTCGAATAAATTACTTTAGATGCATTCAAACTGAGCCAAAAATATCATTAGTTATTTGTTAATCAACACTTTTTAACAAGAAAAAAGATTCACAAGTGTATATCCTATGATTTTATATCAAAATTTGTTGATAGTTGATAGGGTGGTGCAGCACTACTGGTGCTAGCTAATTTTTTTCGAATTTATGAAGCTTAAGGGGGTACTGATCGCTGGAATTTAGTTTTCCGGATGAGAAATCAACCTAACCGAGAAACTATATCGGCTGGAAAGGCTTTTTCATGGAGTCATTACTTTTTGGTCCTTCATACAAATCTTATGAAAATTTTGAGAATGGTAGTTCGTAATCTTTGAGAGAAATTTTTATTCTAATTTGTGAAGCATGTTTGACCAACCAGTAAATTAAGTTAACCGCGAGCACAATTATTTTTAAAGTCGCATTTTTTCACCTTATTTCAAAAAAAATTCGATTCTTTCACAAAACATGTATATTTAATAAAAAATAACTGACAATGTTGTTTTTTTGATTTTTCCCTTAAATGTCTTCAATAACGAGAAGTGCCGTTCTCGTCATTTTTGTCACTAAGAATCGATTTTTCATTATATTCACGAATCAATTTTTATACAAACTGAAGATTTCGAGGCAATTTAGAAAAAACTAGTAATGTCCGAATTTTTTTATTTTAGCTTTTAACTCCCAGGATCACAATTTGAAAAAATATTTTTTGAGATCAAGGTCATAGTATCAAATCTTTAATATTATCAAACAAATCGCAAATAGCATGTTTCTGGAAACGGGATTATAAGCTATGGCCTAATTATTAACCGTTCTCGCGCATGAACAAAAAACATTTTCTCATTTTAGACACTTTTTTTTCGATATTTTTTTGAAATTTTGAAAAAAATTTCAAAATTTCATATAACTAAAGAGGTCCGTTCAGATTGAAAATCGTGAAATTAAGTTGACAGCAGTTCTACGTCAAAATATATAGACTCCCTAAACAAACACCTTAAGAGGGTGGTCGTCGGATTTTAAGGGGTTTTCGTTAGCCAATTTTCGCAAAAGTACAAATCGTTGGCCCAACTTTTACCTCTCTTTCATTCATCATGTATATCCCCTTAGGAAGTAGATTGTTAAATTATGATTTGGTCTAGTACATTGGTACTACTTAACGTACAAAATGTACTAGACCAAACCAGAATTTAACAATCTACTTCCTAAGGGGATATCTAATAAAAAATTTTGCATCCTAAAAAAATCGAAAGTGACGGATGGCTCGTCAAATCAGAAACGTGCTGACAAAAGTGACGGAATAATTTTTTCAAAATGTATCTCCTCACTGAGTTTTCAAGGTTTAACAATGATTCATGATTTAAATTAACTGGACAGAACGTGAGTAGACCGTTTCGTGGAGTTTTGATTTTTTTTTTGGTTTGGCTTCAGAATCACCAAAGAACAGTATTTTCCACTAGTAGGGTGACACAGGTCTGTTTTTTTAGGATTATGAAGCCAAATCAGAGATTTTTTTCAAAAACTCTGTGCATCGGTCTGCTCACGTTCTGTTCAGTTAATTTGAATCATGAATCATTGTTGTACCTGGACAACTCAGGGAGGAGATACATTTTAAAATTAGTTTTTTGTCAAAATGTATCTTCTCTCCGAGTTTTCAAGGTACAATAATGATTCATGATTTAAATCGACCGGAAAGACCGCTGCGCTGAGTTTGGTAATAATCATTGATTTGGAGGTGATACATTTCGAAAAAATAATTCCGTCACTTTTGTAAGCACGTTTCTGATTAAGCGAGCCATCCGTTTTTTCGATTTTTTAGGATGCAAGATGGTTGTTAAAATATATCAAAGGAAGATAAAAGTTGGTCCAACGATTTGTACTTTTGCGACAATTGGCTGCTGAAAAACCCTTAAAATGCGACGACGACCCCCTTAAAAGCGGATCATAAATAAAACAGAAATTTACAAAATGGCAAAGAAATTTGTTACATTTCTATTTAAGTTTACCTTTGGTATCACAGGGCCGATATATCGGCTCAAGCCTACCCAAAACCTTCTAAAATGGCCAAAATAAATGTCCCAGAATTGTTTCTTCCGAATATACTGTATTATAAAGCATTTTGTGGTAATCCCAAAAAAATACTCATTTTCTTTGGATATTTGGTTCGAATATTACGGGGAGTTGATTTTTTAAGATTTTTCACCGAAGTTTTACTTCCGGAAAAATTATTTCGAAACTAGACACCAAATACAAATGTGAGATGACCCAGTTTTAAGGACAGATAATTTTTTGGAAGTGATTTTTCAGAGTTATCGATTTAAGTATTCCATGAAAGAAATAATTAATTATAAAAATTAATGTAATCAATCAACAATTGTCCACAGTGTCACTTGATAACTATATCAACTCAAAAATAATAATTGAAAGTGTATTAACCTTCTCACATCCAGAAACTAGAACTTCGCCTCACACCCAAAAGCCTATCTGAAGGCACTACTTTGAGCGCTTATCACGGGAAAATTGGAATAGATATCAATTTACTTATTGGTCACTGATTAAAATCAAAGATAGAATTAAGTGAATAACACGTAACATTTTGAAATTTCGACGTTTGTGAACTAGATAAGTGCGAGAGAAAAGAGAGGTTCACTCACCTTGTATTTCTTGAAAAACCATGCATTTTCCACAATAACATATAAGTTAGAAATTTACAAGTGAAACTCTAGATATTTATAGCTGGTCTCAAATTTGAAATATGATATCTCAATCGCTATCAAAACACTTATTCACATCGCCGCGCGTCAAAATATATGCAGTAAAATGTGAAAATATTGCTAATCAGCTTCAAACTCAAAGCTTTATTGGGATTAAATTGCCGTTCAATTCTTTCGAAAAATAATTTTTCGAAAAAAATATTCGCTTTTCATTATTTTGGGTTTCATAAAAATCACTTGTGAAGAAATTATTTTTCGTTAAGAAACTGCAGAAAAAATAAACTTGTATCAAAAGAATCTCCAAATACTTTCATAAAATCTGGCTTCCTCATAATTTCAATATTATGTATCGTTTTAACACAATTAATATTTTTAGAAATTTTGGCGGAAATCCTAAAAAAACGATGTTTATTTCTGCGTCGTTTTGACTCCCGAAATTTTTAATCTGCTTTTATTTGAAAAATGGACATTTTTCATAGAAATTCGTGATTTTTAACCATTTTATTATATTTTTTAAAGAATAACTTTTCATTGATTATAGATCTAATTAGATTCAAGTGTGACGTGAGGCAGATACTTGTGCGTTGATAGTACCAATTTTTATGGGTACGAACTTGGTACCCATAAAAATGAAATTTGTGAAGACTACGATGGGCACGTATCACCTGATATGCTACACCTTGATTCTCCAACTATATTTTTTAGAACTAAAAATCAAAATTCTAGAATTTGAATTGATTGATGCTAAAGTATAACTTTTCAACTTCTTATTGCAAAAGTAATTGGAGCTTCAACTACCTTGAGTTTTCTGTACACAACGTTCAAAGTAGAGCTGATATATCGGCGCTGGTGCCGCGGACGGCATGCCTTGACGGAACTTTTTTTTCTGTAATTCCAGGGGTTGATGAGGTGGTCGTCAGTAATTTGGGGTCAAAAATGATTTTATTTAGATGTTTTTCCTATAAAAAATATACCATTAGGAGCATTTCCTTATTTTCTAAAAATTCAACTTCAATTTCTGGACGAACTTGTCATAAAATTTCAAAAACTCTCGTTGGGATCGAGGTCTTCGGCAGGCTTCCAAAAAGGAAAGGGATAGAAGGGATAAACCAAGGGAAATTGAGGGGAATAGGGAGTATAACGGGACGACAATATTTTACCTTCAAATAAACCCACCAAGTGATTTATAAATTAATAAACACGATTTGTACGTTAATTCCGGTTAAACCGAAAGTGATGAGTCATTCAAAATGCCGCAAAAAAATTTTTGGCAATATTCTACCTTCAAATATACCCCAAAGTAATTCCGTCTGCATGCCAAAATTTTTTTCGTATTTACAAAAGCGGGATAAAAAGGGATAAAGTCTATCCCGGGCCCAGGATAAAAGGGGATAACCTATTCCTTCATCCCTATCCCGTTTTTATCCCGTTTTGGGGGATAAAAACGGGATAGGAATAGGGATGAAAATCGGCGGGGGTGCATCACTTTTGGAAGCCTGGTCTTCGGATACACATTTATATCGTTTTCGAAGTCCTAACTCACAAATCTTGATAAGAACAGACTTTTGTGCGAGGCCCTTTTAATAGGGTTAAAATACGTTTTTTGATGATTCTAAAGTCAAATTAATGACATTCACCAAAAGCACTCGTTGGGAGATGCGCACATATTGTCAAGTTTGTTTCAAAATAAAATCATTTTTATGTTTTCAAAAACCTCGCAGAAGTAGGATTTTTGCTCAAAAACAATGAGCTTACAATTTTATATCTGGTGCAAGATTTTTTTCAAATATTATAAAAGAGAAATATTTTTTGTCGATCTTTGATTTATATTCAATGAAAATCATCATTGTCGCTTAATTATTGACGACCACCCCCTTAATAATATGCGACTCTGATTTGAGGGGTATGCGACTCTGATTTGACATTTTCTAGGTAAAATATACTGAAAACTAACAGTTCATGAAAAAACCGAAAAATGACTATTTGTAGATTCTTCCTTAATCTTCGGAAAAAGTTACTCACAATATTTTTGACCATTACACCAATAGGGCTACGTATTCGTAAACAAGGTGACCGTTTTTTCACAATTTCAAAATCTATCTCCTCCCAGACGGTATATGCAATTGAGCTCAACATTTTCACAGATTCACGTACGGTTAGGTATATAATTTTTCAAGGATAGCTTCTTTTTGATCCTGGCTACTGAACAATTCGGTAGAACGGCAAAACTACCGACGATTTTTAAACAATTGCAGACTTCAAATCTATTCTCCTCCGAGATGATGTTTGGCAAAATAGCTTCAATTTTTATCAAGATTCCTCGAAATTTTGAAGAGATCACGCAGAGTTTTTTGCTTTCGAGCTAGAACTTGAGAATCTGAATTTTTTTGGTCATTTTCCGCAAATTCCGAAAAAAAAAAGTTGCTTCGATTTTTTCGAAAGTAGGCTCAAAAGAAAGCCAGTAAACACGTGATGAGAAAGTGACTTATGATCAAGTCGATATTATCTTGAATCGTTAGTGGTCAAATTTGAGCAAACGTTATTTTATAACTTCATTTTTTAAAAATACTTAGAAAAAATCGAAAAAATGCGAAAAATTTCCGAAACAATTTTGAATGCTTCGGGTTCTAGTTACATTAATTATCACCCGTTTCATTTCACGCAGTTTAATGCCTCTTTAGCCTTTATTTAATCAGCGTCGCATACCCCCGTAATGGATCTTTTTGACTCAATTAAACAGACAAGTTGAAGAAAAAGTTTTTGTTATTGTAGTAAGTACGTTCGTTTTTTTTCACATAATTATTGATATATTCTTGTTTTTTCGAGGATAAAATTAAAGGCATTTTTTTAGTAAAATAAATATTTTGGATAAGCTTTCGATTTATTACAAACTTGTAATGATTATCTTATCAATCACGGTTTTTTTTTGCGAATGAGAAATTAAGAGTTTTTTTTCGCAAAGTTTGCAGTTAAAACAATTTGAAATAGTAGGCCTCGAAATTTGGTGATTAATTACCGTGTGAATTAGATCTTATGAGCAGAAGTCGAATGTAGGCTTTTATCACCAATTTCGAGGCTACTATTTCAAATTTTTGTACTGCAACTTTGCGAACAAAAACTCTCAATTTCTCATTCGCACAAAAAACCGTGAGTTTGATAATGATTGTAATAAATCGAAAGTTACCAAAAACTATTTAGTTTTACTAAAATGCCTTTAATTATTGAGTTAGTTTCTATCATAAATATTTTTAAAGAATAATCTGAAAAAATCGCCCAATACCTAGTATTTTAAGAAATTTAGTTTATCTTCTCAATTTAACGCCACACCACTATACAGTATTGAGGACCCAATAGGGCAAATTTGAGCTTTGGCAAACGGTGCCATTTGCCCATTGCCCTCACTGTTGCTCATTGGCATCATTTTACCCCAATTTTGGCATCAATTTAGCTCAAAAGTGTTGCCCATTGGTCTCACTGTCGCCCATTGGTCACTGTTGACCATTAGTCTCACCCACTGTATAAAACTGGAATCTATCATCCTATTTATTTGCATCAGTACTTATTTTCGAAGTTCTTATTGGTCAAACACAAACGCGAATCCCTAGCCTTAGCGATTCCTATCTCTACATTTAATTTGATACAGTTAATTAAAATATTTTTAAATAGGTTATGTCTGCATTCACAGAATCTCTAGAAATCAGTAGAATTGGTCCAATGGACCCGGTCAATTCAAAATCAACTGGCCAAACATGTGAAAAAAGGGTTTCGTTTTTTCTCGATTTTTGCCTTGAAATCGTATAGAAACAAATTTAATAAATTGAATTCGGTGGTCTTATCCGTTTCCACTCGAAATGATAAAGGAAAAATTGTTCTTCGATTATGACACTTTTGATTGCGATCTCCTTTTTTTAGCTAACCATGAAGTACATAATACATAAATTATGTAACATAATGTGACATAATAGATAATGCAAAAAATATGAATTTGTCTCTAAGCACGAGCCCACTCCACTCAATTTTTTTTGAAAACGGAACAGCTTAAAAAATTTATTTAAATTTTTGATAACGATGCCAATAACTTGGAATAAATTAGTTAGACCATAAATTTAATTTCTAACCATCAAAGACGAATTTTTTGAATCAAAACCAAATTAGTTTTTACGGAAAGCTCGATGAAGTAAGATAACTGGATATAAAATACACCTGAAACCATTGAGATAAAATTATCGCAGAAGTTAAATAGTTAATAGTTGAGAAACGAAGCTTTTCAAATCTCCTCAAAAATGGTTGCCAGTTATGTCATGACTGCCATTAAGAATCTTCATTGAAGATGATTTAAAATAAATGTGCATCATGAATTTTAAGTACAATTTGTTTACAACTTTGTTGCGGCGAGAATTAATATTAATTTTATTTTATTCATTTTTTAAAATGAGGTCACCCATTTTGGGTCAAAAAATATACATGCGAGGCATGTATTTAAATTTATTTTTTGCAGAACATATTTTCCGACTGCAAAGTTTTTGTTTATGTTTTTAAACCGTTGGAATTTGAAAACAAGTAGATTGTCTCGAAGAGGGTTAATTTTCAACGTTTTTAAACAAGGGGTCAACAGTGACCGTTTTAGTGGCGCATGATATAAATTCCCTTCTATCGCCACCCATAATGCTAATCTACGTGTTTATTAATTGCAAAGTTTTGATTGGTGGAGGTCAGTTTCTGCAAAAACTAAGACTGGAGGCAAAAATGTGACATGCTGTGAGTACTAAAATTAATAAAATTATTTAAAAAATATTGTTTCGACAACAATGACCAAGTTTTTGAATTCAGCGGGCTATTACTATATAAGTCAGATAAAACATAGTCAAAAATTCCAATGTGTAATCCGATTTTTTGACAGCGCAAACTGTTCTGCGGTTTTTTAATCTATCGCGCTGAAATTGATGAGAAAACGAAAAGTTAGATTGAAAACCTGAAAAAATGTGAAAGCCAAGGTCAGATTTAGTGAGAATAGAGAAAGAAATGATTATGTTAATCTTTATGTTTTCGATGGCAAGTAAGTGATTAAACCCAATATTTTGCTGCTCGGTTTCGACAAATTTTTTTGAAAAATTAACGAATCTGATTAAGTATTTGTTTAATTTGAGTCTTTTGTTCTAAAATGAGACAATTTTAATTTTTTTTTTGATTGTGGCTTTTCGGGGATAAGCGGATACATTTTGTTCATTCTCAAAAAATAATTTTTACAAGCTGCAACTTTTTTCATTAATATAATTCACGGAATTTTATGAAATGTAGTTTATCCGTAATTAGGGCTCAAAGTCGCCCCACTTGAGTGGTGCAGGAGCTTTTGCCGAATAAAAAATTACGGGGCTTCCAACGGTTAAGGAACACGATGAGACTACTCAAAAGCAATATCTCAAGACATACTCAACGCTGATTGGTCGGGCAAAAGCTGGCGCGCCGCGCCATTGGCTGGAGGCTGGGCCTAGCTGGGTCAATTAAAATTGAATTGCCGAATCTTAGCGCGCCTTTCAAATCACGTGAAAACCAGGCTTTTTTTAGTAACAGAATGCGTTTGCTTCACTGAAACAATAACGCATAGAATTTTTGACTATATTTTATCTGACTTATATAGTACACATTCCTAGCTAGTTTGAATAATACCGTTATTTATATTTCCCGATTTTTGCAACATATCTTATATCTTATTAATACGGTCACGTATGCTCTCACATATGCTCTGAAGATATATAGGATTTTTTGTAAGTACTGAAAATAATTGCTGTAATTCTCCGATAAAAACGCACAGACACATTATGGCAAAAATTTTGATCGTTCATTTGATCAACGATGGTCTCATTATGTATAAGGCCAAAAACATGTTGGGAGTCGATTTGGCTCAAAGTTGATTGCCACTTATGACTTCTGCAGGTATAGCTGTTAATATGTCGGAGGTTAAATGGTCCGTAGATTTCAGGTAGGGCAAATAATATACCAGATTAAAAAGATATGAAAAAATTTTTGGTCATCACGTGATTTTTTTCAAGAAGCAAAGCCTAGCAAATGTTTTTGAACAAAAAATTTGCCAGAAAATTTAGCACAAACTAATGTATCTAAAAAATTAATCCTGAGTTGTCGATTTTGGCCGAAAATTGATTGGTGGACACGCTACCCATCAATAATTAACATATATGATATATCCTTTTACCAATGGAACTCCATCTCAAAAACGTTTACTTTCTCTATAGCGCGTGTTCGAATCCCACTAATGTTGTCTGACTGATTGCCTTGAGTATGATTAAGCAAGGTGCTGATATTGGGACCGTAAATTTGATCTGATACCACATGCGAAGAACAATAAGACAATCACTTAGACAACATCAGTGGGTTCGAACACGCGCTATAGAGATAGTTAACGTTTTTTGAGATGGAGTTCCGTTCAGAAAAGGATATCCTTGAATTATAGTAAAATAAATATTTTCTCCAATTGGTGTCTATAGGATTCAACGAGACAAAGTTACGGTCATAACGTGTTCAAATAATTGCGCGTCAAAAATTTAAAAGCAGAAAAAGAGTTGTCAGTTCGTTTGCCCACTTCAGATAACTTTATGACATACTATGAAGCAGATCTTGATCTTAAGAAGCTGAGGGTTATCCAATAAAGCTATAGCTAGCGCCTTAGTTATCAGAAAAAGGTTAAGTTAATAACAATTGTCGTGCTCATTGACCTCAAATGAGACTGTATCCAATACTATAGAGTTTTTCCCGTCGGTAGCGCTATCATCGTAGTAGCTATAAGATGCTCTCCACCAACACAAAAGTCACTAATCGAACGCTCAAAATTGTTTCTAAAATTGATATTGTATTTTATTGAGGCCGTGTTGAGTGTCCCGAAGTTGGCCAATCGACTTTTTTTGTCACCAGTATACATTGCCAAGGTGGGAACACTAAGCTCGCTCGTGCTTTCTGTACCCACATTGGTCTGAATCCAAAATTTTTATTTCGACGAATTAGGGTATGGAAAGCACGCCGGTGCTAAGTGTACCCAAATTGATCTAAATAAAAAATATTTCGTTGAAATACTCGTCATGATGACGCATCATTAAGGTGACAAAATAATTCCACCGAATGCTATGGAGCTCAGGGATCGGCGTGAGGACAAAAAACAATATCGGATCGATTGACCCATGGATTCAATGTGGTCAAATCAATGACGTAAAACCAAAATTACGACTATATCCTTTTCAGAGGGAGTGGAAACAAATCTCGGGAAAGCGATATCAGCGTGGTGTAGAATAGGGATTTTGAGCGATGTGTGAAAGTAGAGGCCGGCTATCGGCCTTTTTCGGACGGTTATTTCCAAGTCTAGTACACTGTCCCTTTTTTTGTGTTTTCTTTTTCTGAAAAGGATATCGAATGGACAGAAACCGAAACATACAATAATTCTAGTGCAATCCGATCTTATTTGGCTGTGAAAATACTTCCAGACTTTCTATTTTATTTTAAAATTTACTGGGCCACTATACAGATAAAGTTTGCAATTTAATCAAAGTTAGCCAAATTTTGGTTGGTCAATTTGCACTTTCGGGAAATAATTTATATTTTGAGCAATTTGATCAATTTTGGTACACTAAGCACGTGCTTTCTGTACCTGAATTCCTCTAAAACAAAAATTTGGATTCAGACCAATTTGGGTACAGAAAGCAGGAGCGTGCTTATTGCAATGGATGCATGATGATTTACACACCGACTCTGACTATTGCCTCATCATCACACAATTTCTAGAATTTACAACAAAGTTGATTATTTATAGAGCCGGATTACACGTCCACCGTGAAAAAAGACGCGAGCGACGTGATGGATGCTTGATCAGGGATGAGATATCGATGGTTTCGCATTTATTTTTCCGAGGATGCCTGATCAAAAATAGGTTAATGTTCGACTAAACGTAATAAAATCTCCATATTATTTCGTTGATGTATTTTTATTGGGTTTAAGTGGCTCTCAAGAGATATTTAGTGAGTGATCCGAATGAAAAAAGATTTTTTTTTAATAAATAAAAGTCCATTTTCAGTCATAGTTAGTTTGTTTAGTAATTAAGAACTTACACAAAATGAACATTATTGTTTGTTTATGTTTTGTCTTCTCTTCAAAATTCTCTTATTAAAAGTGGTAAACGTTCGTCAACCTTATCCTTCAAATTTTCGGTTTCAATGTCGCCGTGTTACAATAGTAATAGCGATCTCCTGCCGCGATGGCGCCCCACGCGGAGGACTTTTTTCTATGCTTGAAAAAGTGAAGAAAAAATTCGGTTTATAAGACGTTTTGTGGTTGACCAGCTTCAATCAGGTGGTAAACTAACCGTTTCATCATCATCTAAACGTAAACCAAGAACAGAGCGTAGTTTCATCACGATTAACCACCAGAATCCGGGGATAAAACCACAGGGACAACGAACCTCACGCTCGCTTTTTATAACTTTTTTACGTTGGCGAGAAATTTGCATTAAAACGGCGAAGACCTCCAGTCCCGTGAAAAAAGATACAGGTAATTTTGAATTAAACGGAGTGATTTTAGCTTAGCACTTCAGCGTCAGTAAGCAGAAAGAATAATAAACGATAACGTAATATATAATCCAACAACCGTCGTTAATAAATATGACTGCCTAAATAAGGCCTCATTCTGATTCAGTCGTATTCACATCCGCCTAATTTTCATTTTGAAGGGTTCTGTTTATGAGTGAAATTTTTCATATAAGATATTTATCACTCTGATAAAAACAACAGTCGTTGTAAAAATTTCTGAAAATCAGGCAATGAACGTTTTCTGGTAACATTTTCACTGCTTTCAAAAAAATTCAATAGAAACAATTTCAAAATTTACTTTTCTGTTATCGAATTATTTTAGTCCTTAATCAAGTAATTGAGGAGGTTGTAGGGTGTATTTTTTTATTTATACCAAATAACAACAATATCAATTTTTTACTAGCCTAGTTCGGTAGTACACCAAAGTCAGTGGTCATCTAAGAATTAAAAAAAAATCTACAAAAAAAATTTCCAAAGTTTTCTCGATATTTTTGTATCAGAAAATGTAATTTTAGTGAACATTTTATGTGAATTTTAGTAATTTTTATAAACTGAGTAAAATAAATCTGTTTTTGGTGTTTAATTTGCTTAAAACTCTTTTAAAAAGTTCGTTGATTTCGGCCTATAATTAATCCTTGAACATGTAATAAAGAAAAAAACTCAGAAATTTCAAAAAAAAATTCCAATTTTTCGGCTGACAACAACCTTTCAAATTTTTCCAAAAATTACCATGTAATGGAAACCCATTACTCTGTAATGGAAACTCAAACTTTTTTTGGAAACTCATAACCAATTTGTTCGCGAAAGTGGGTTTCCATAAATGGTTAGTTAGTGTATAGTATACACTGTATACAATATTACAAATGTGTATGATGTTTATGACTAAAATGACCACGGAGAATTCGAAAATGATTTTAAAAATCACTGACTCCGGGAAAGGCAAAATTCAAATCGCGCTCAGCAGCGCCACAAGTCCAAATTAATCATGCATCGATAGCAATCTAGCCGAGCAGTATTCTTAAACGTTATTGGGATTGACATTTTTCACCTAGGTCGGGACCGGGACGGGATCGGGATCCCGTTTTGGAACACTGTAGCCTTGGACACTTGACTGTTTGAGTATCATTATGTTCAGATTCAGATTATTTCTTATTTTTTTTTTGATACTTCGTCAGTACCACACGATGGTGGTAGAGAAACGCTAATTTATTGCTCATGGAGACTTGATTTGCAAAAAATAATGTTGTGTACAGAAAAATAATTAAATAAATGTTGTTTTTTTTGGAAAAAGCAGGAAAAATCTTTTATCAGATTATTTCTTAGAGTCTTGGTCCCAGACGGTAATTTATCTCCGAAATACAAAAGAAAAAGTATGTGGAAGTAATTTTATAACTCAAATTGTATTTAACAAAAAATGAATCGACAGTGATTTAGCTCAGAATATTTTATAGTCCTTCATGAACTGTTTTTATCTAAACAGTAGATTCATAAGAGTCGGTTAACCGGATATTCAAGGCAGATAACAATGTCACGTATAAGTTATTAATCGCTCAAGATTAGAATATTTCACAATCTGTAACTGAATTGTTTTTATCATATGCAAATTAAAAGTTTTAGACGTTTCAAAATGTCAAATATTGGTTTTGGAGATTCTACAACTTCCTCAAGTCATACATCTTCTTCATTCATCTAAGGCCCCAATACACTGTGTATTATACACAGCTAATTTATTTGACGATTTGAAATAAGAAATTTAAAAACTCAAAAATGGATATCGATGTTTTTAACCCTTGGAATCATAGAGCCGATATATGATATATGATATATCGGCTCAAGCCTACCTAAAACCTTCTAAAAAGAGAAAAAAAATGTCACAGAACTTGTTTCTTCAGATTACATTATGAAGAATTTGTTGGTTGATTCTGAAATAAATACTAATGTAATTTATTTTTTGGATATTTGGTTCGAATATTACGGGGAGTTGATTTTTTAGATTTTTCGCCGAAGTTTTACTTCGGGAGAAATTATTTGGAAACTAGACATCAAATACAAATGTGAGATAATCCGTTTTTTAGGAAAGTGTTTTGTGCATACAAAACATTTAAAAGTACAATTTATCCGTACCTTTGGACAGACATTTTTTTGGAAGTGAAATTTCGAAATTTTCAATTTAAGTATTCCATGAAAAAAATAATTTATTTTCAAAATTAATTAAATCAATCAAAAACTGTCCACACTGCCACTTGATTACTACATTAAATTAAAAATAATAATAAAAAGTGTATTAATCTGCTTTTATTTGGAAAATAAGCCATTTTTCATAAAAGTTTGTGATTTTTTCATTTTTTTTCTACTTTTTTCGAAATAATTTTTGATTGATGATATATAGATCTAATCAGATTTAAGTGTGACGTAAGGCAGGTACTAAGGCGTTGGTACCCATAAAAATAAAATTTGTGAAGACTACGATGAGCACGTATCACGGGATATGCTACACCTTGGTTTTCAAACTATATTTTCTAGAACTAAAAATCCAAATTCCAGAATTTGGAATGATTGATGCAAAAATTAACTTTTTAACTACCTATTGCAAAAGTAATTGGTGCTTCAACTACCTTGAGCTTTCTGTAAACTACGTCCAAAGTAGAGCCGATATATCGGCTCTGGTGCCTTGGCAGAACTTTTTTTTCTGTGATTCCAGGTGTTAAGCTATCTTGTAGAGAATTTTTTTTGGTAATTTTTAGACCCGGGATTTTTTGGTTTTTTCCAAAAAACGGTTAAAGATGCGAAAAGTGACCTTTTAGTCCTCGGGTTCTCACGGAAGTTAAAACAGCGGTATCACAAATAAAATAAGCTGACTCGACAGCGAAGGGTATTCTCCAGAGGTATTTTTTTTGCAACGTTATCAGATGTACCGGCTGGTTGAAATTCACCGGTAAAGTATAGCTCCCGGTACCGGAAGTAATATTTCAATGATTTAAATGTACAAAAAGATGCGCAATTATCGGTTTTCTGGAAACGGTATATGAACTAAAGGTCAAAAGTGACCGCAAGGTGACGCTAGAAGGCAATTTATACCATAAGAAATTATCACTTTCGGTTTTCACTCAGGATATAAATTCCTCTCTGGCGCCACCTTGCGGTCAATTATGACCCCTATTTCATAATACTGGTTAATTTTAACCAGCCGGTACATCCGATAACGTTGCAAAAAAATATACCACTGAAAAAACCCTTTGGTGTCGAGTCAGCTTATTTTATTTGTGATGCCGCTATTTTAACTCCCATGAGAACCCGAGGACTAAAAGGTCACTGTTCGCATCTTTGAACCTTTTTTTTTAAGAAACTCTCAAAACCAAAAGAAATTCTACGTCTTAAAATGACCAGAAAAAAATTCTCTACCAGATAGCTTAAAAAGATCGATACCCATTTTTTAGTTTTGAAATTTCTTATTTCAAATCTTCTATATTTCGCATTAAGTTGTTTCGCGAAATTCAGTTTTTGATTAATCTTTTTCTGCTCTTCACACTGAAAATGGCTGAAAATGGCCGAAACGTCAAAATAAATACGATCTTTGATCGAAATAAAAATATAATTTTTGTATTTGAAAAAATTGAAATCCGATCTAACTTAATTATATTCAAATTTTTAAGGGGGCTTCCGCATGATTTGAGTACTTTTGAAAAAAAATATATAGTACCAATATACAGTTATTTAAAAAAGGACTCAAATTACGTCAAAAAAATTCCAGGGTCAACTTCAAACGTTTTTAAGACTTTTTCTCATTACATGAAAGTCTGAATAAAATCTCGTGACGAAATAATCCAAAAATAAGGTTTAAAATATGTCATAAATAAATCCTTATTTCTTGAAAAATAAGATCACGTGACCTTTTTGGAAAATATCATTATGTTCAAAACTCTCAAAGTAGGTTTTTATTATGAGTACTATTTGTGTACTTGAGCCAAAACCTTATTTCTTAATTTGAAGGTCACGTGATCGTTTTTGNAACATATTAAGTTTATAATAAATTAATTCTATTAGGGGCCTCAAAAATTACGGACCCACCCCTTAAATTTTATAAATTTGTGGATGGTCGCGCTTACCGATAATGCAGATAAGGCAAGTCTCGGTGTAAATTTTCTTTATTTATGATTGAAAAAGCTGGTAATTGGATAAGCTTGAAAATTGCAAAAAGCCGCGGTGCTCCCTCCAATTGTTCTTAGGAACTTGATAACAACTTGAGATTTTGCAATATATCTAGGAGGAGATAGATTTATGAAGTCTGAAATATGTGAAAAATGTCAGTTTGGCGTTCTAGAATGTTTCTTCGGCCCCGATCAAAAAAGCTCGACATCAAGATGGACATCTACGTTACTGATCTGTGAAATTTGAGCTCAATTTGATATTACCGTCTGGGAGGAGGATGTTTTTGCAGTTCGAAAATTACCTTTTGTGTTACGATACTGTACCTATTGGTGTAACGGTCACAATATTTGTGATGTACTATTTTTCGCAAGTAGGGATAGATCTACAAATAAGCATTTTTGGTTTTTCCTCATGAATGTTAGTTTTCAGTATATTGCACCGAGAAAATGTCAAATCGATCGCATACCTTAATATTAGTGTCGGCGCAAACGTATTTTTCTCAACAAAAGGATGATCAGAGTACAAGAAGGCAAGAAACAAACAGGAGTATTGTAAAAGTAAAGTAGGTATTCTCAATATTTTTAGTGATGATCCAGAAAATAAGTTTGAAAATTCTTGAACATGAATGAGAAATTTCAAAATTTTTCGAAAATTTGACAAAAATGTCAAAAAGTTAAGGTGCACTAAGTTTTCTGGTGGCACGAAATTTGGATTGAATGGATTTTGAAAAATTTCAGCTGAAAATGTGAATTTTCATTATCCAAAAAAAATCAAAGTAAAAGTTTAAAATTTTTTGCCCCGACTTGTCGTTAAAAAATCGCGTTTGTTCAAAGCCACTTATACATTCTTTTTCTCTGCCCAACTATTTACTGTTTTTCTGTACTTTCAAATTTAAATCTTTAAAAAATATTTTATGTTCTATTTTCATTTAATTATGATTGAAATATTTATGGGTTCATATATCTGTGCAAATGCCTATCTTAATTGGAAGTGATCGAAGTTGAATACTTTGACATCTTCGATTTAAAAGTGTCATTAAATTTTCTATTTTTATGGAAACCGAGAGAGAGTTCGGCAGGATTTTGCAGAAACTATCGACACAGCACTAGGAGGACGAAAATGGTGGGCAAAACTATAAACATAAATTCCAAATTTAAATTTATTTTTAGGTAATATAAATCTAAAAATTAGCCTAGTTTGCCAACATTCCTTTGTTTTGCGCAAAAATTCAAGACTTTAGATTCGCATGTAGCTTTTCTGATTCTACAAAGTAATATTATAAGCTTGACATAAAATTATCGAACGTTGCTTTACAATAAATATTGCTTAAATGAATATATAAATATTTTTATTATCAACAGTTTCTTTTTCTCAAGTTTGTTATTTGTTATTTGAAGCGATAATGGAATGACTCTTTGAATGGTCGATGGAATTGCCTAAAGACAACCAAACTGAAAAGTGAAAATGTCATCGGTTAAAAATGCCGAGGCCCTTAACCTGTACGCACCCTAATTCTTACCCCGTACGCACCACGCGTACATAATGTCGAGCACTTTTCAAAAAAAGCATAAAAGCAGTACCACTCATCCGATTAAAAGTTCAGGTGACGGGAATAGTTTAAAACAATTATCTTTACCTTATTTTATTAATAAACAATATATCGATTTTAACGAAGTGTGTCAGCTTTGTTCTCTCTAATATCAATTAAATTGTAAAAAAAATTTTATGAAATGATATTTTTTCGAATGTATTTTTTACTCTTTATTAATTGAGGCGCTAAAGCAACAAAGCGCAATTTAAATTGGTTCCGATTTTTTTTGTTTTACAATCTTTATTCTATAGAAATAATATGAGATACTTGAAAATTTTAGGAGGCAATCGGAAAGGATGATTTCCACAGCCGGACATGTGGGCAGAGCTCAATCCGTGGTGCCGTTTACAGACGGGTGTTCATTCAAAACAAGATATAAATCAAATATCAAAAAATAAATAATTAGAGGTAAAGCTTTTGATATAACTTCAGGAAATATATTTATACTAAATAATATATTTATACTGAGAAATATATTTATACTAGAGAATATATTATACGAGAGATAATATTATAATAGCGAAATATTTATCGGTTAAGTGGGGTTGATTATTTCCTACGCAGTTCAATATATATTTTTTAAATTTACAAGTTAATTTTCAGTTTTTTCTTCGAAATTCAATAAACTACCGGTAAAAAGCGCTTGCGTCTGGCAAAATAAGTCGGATTTTATTTTTTAAGATGTTGAATGGCCAAGCAATTTTGGTATCAGTGTTGGATTCGTAACTCATAATAGACAACTCGTAAATTTTTATCGTAGTTTTGTTGAGACAAACGTGCTCGATAAAAAAACGTGCTCATTTTTCAGCGCCTATACTTCAGAAAATTATCTACAACATTTAATCCTAGATATTAGGAAGTTCTTGTTACAATTGTTGAGTGTCATACCCTGATTTACCTACCATAATATTTGCACATTAAATGTGAGAGTGTTGTTGAGTCGTTTCCTGACTCAAAGAGCATCAAAATATTTTTTCTTTGTCTTTCGAGAGGTTTAACTCAGAGGGCTTTAATGCAAATCAGTTTTTCATGTCGATATTTGGGATTCAGACATTGTATAATCATTGTGACATCTCAAAAATAATATTTAAGCGGTTAAATCCTACAGATCTTCGTGGGTCGACAAAGGTTCATCTCGTAAATTGGTGTACGATGGGAGTACAGGCTGGTTAAGTGAATAGCATTCATATTCTTTACCAGCGCCGGGACTCATCTCAAAACTTAATATATCTATGCTGAGCGGTTCGAATCCAACTAATGTTGTCTTAAAGTTTGACTTTTAGTTTATCGATTGAGTGATTTTACACACCGATCAATTTAGCGGGGGTCCCAATATCAGAGCAACCTTGGCTTATAATATACTCAAGCAGTCACGAAACACTTGTGTGGGATTCGAACACCGCGTATGAGAGATAGTTATATGTTTTGAGATTGGAGAGGGTTCCGTTGTATTAGGATATCATTTAATATCGAGAAGATCGCAATTTACAATTCTAAAGTTAGATGTCTTGTATGGTCCTGTTGTCATATCACGCGGTATAATCACGAGCATATAGGTTGTTTTTTTTTCTAGAAAAATTTACAGTAGATTAACTTTTGGAAATATGATTTGCAGCATTTTATTTCACATGAATAATTTTTGATGCGTTAATAAAAATGGTAGAACGATAACTTTGTTGAAAATGAATGAACACAATCTACATGAGTTTAGTTAAATAAAATCTGATAACCGGTTTTCAATAACGGTACCAAGCGGCCAACTACCACCCTACTGGTACGAACCGAGCATATAATCCTAACTTTTCGCGTACCACTACCCCCTTAAAGCAGGTACGACCAACTGTCTCGGTTTTAATTAATTATGTTGGACTCAAAAGATGAGGCCTCAAATAGTGTTTGCAGGAGCAAATAAACAATTTTGTGTGGGGCTTTGTAACATACCGCAGAAATAAAGAATAGTATCAGAAAAATAAAAATAAAGAAGAATTTATAGCTCAAAAACAGAATTCGACTCTAGAAAGCAAGGCACAAATTATTTGTTGGCAAATCTTGAATGAATGAGATTCTTTTGGTTTTTTGAATGCGTTTTGATCGGACTCTTTGATTATTTTAGACAGCGTTGCGAATTCCTAATTAATCTTTTTCTTTGATGAATGGGGTGAGACGATTTTGTTCATTATCGCGCTCGATCAGATTATCTATGACATCAGTGCGCCCCGTCGGAGCCTGGGGAATTCTATTGCGGATGTTTTTGAACTGCATTGCCGCCTGTGTTCTAATGCCGAAACGCCTTTTGAAAAACGCGCGCGGCGTGTCCTCCGAAAAATAGTGGTATATTTTTTATTTTTTTGATAGCTGTGGCATCAGTTTTTTCATTTTTTTTACATTTTAAAATACTCTTTATTTACAGGATTAAGGTTTTTTTATGAGAAATATTGATGGGATTTTATTTGAAAATCCTTGTGTCACCACATTCTAAAATAAAAAAATAAATATTTGTAACAGAAAAAAGAAAGTACAGGGTCCCGGAACGGAAAGGCATCTTAATGGTATTCTGATAATTGTGTTCGACAAGCCATCATAAACATGTCCTACCAGATGTACTCTTCTGCTATTTTAATTTCCGCATATGATTACGCAGGGTCTGCTATTGAATTGGCTGATGTCATGGGGTGAGTAATGTTTGATTGTTAGGAACTTATTGGCCAGGCAGGTTGACTTCAGATTATTGTTTAACTGGCACCAGTGAAATCAATTTTATTTCAGAAATCAATGCTCGCTAGCGCCACCGTGTTTTTAGTTACAAAATAGATTTATACATTTAGAATGGCGTGGGCGCGCTATGAGATAAATTGCTCACTTATTAGATTAGTTAGGGTCCCGTTTTGATTGTATTAAACTATAGTGTGTATATCAAAAAAACATTTTGATAATTTGTTAGACTAGAGCTCAGCGTGTAAATTGCGAAACTTTACAAAGTTGGAAAAAACACGAAAAAGTACATTCGAAAAAGTTTTTTTCTTCTAGAATGTGCCTTAAAACAGTCGAATTAGTCAAAGTAGTTTTTTTGTTGCCTGGCTTTTCAGTTCCAAATTTCAACTTGGAGGAACAGTGAGAGCAAAAAAGCAACAACATCTACAACGGTGATAGTTAGCGACTTGAATAATAGTATTTTATTTATTTATAATTTTTGTAAGGGATTTCTGGATTAGGTCATATTAGGTTAAACATGACTGAAAATCAGTACAAAAATATCGAACCAAAGTTTCCCGTATTCAAATTTTTGAAAAGAATTGGATGAATATTTGTAGGTGCGGCTCTGCGTCATTTTGACGCATCTAGTGGAAACGTAATCCAATGATGACTCAACGGGATTTTAAACTTTTCTCGAGAATTAAAATTATAAGACATATTTCTCGTGTGAAAAAAAGAGGAAAAATACGTAGAGCCATGACGTTGACAAAAAAAAGATCATGTTTGTGGGAAACTTATAAGATTGACATTTATGTAGCCTAGACATTGTCCACCAAAAATGACTAGGGAAATATGCTAAATTGTCGAAATATTGCATTTCATTCATTGCGCATTGGAGTATAACTATATCAGTTATTTACTGTGATCTTTAGGCGTTCTAAGCACGATATGATAGCTATGAAAATACATTATTTTTCCGCCGTGTTGTAAGCGAATGTATTGTATATCAAAAATATCTACAGTGATTGGGTTGGGGGTAGGATAAGTATGAATTTTTAGTTGCGTGATATTCTGATTAGCTACAATTTTATTTTTTAGTGTAGGGGACAGTTTTATTTTGCGATATATTTTGTTAATTTCAAAATCGGTCAAGGCCGGAAAATATTGTTTTGTCAGTAAAATGACACTTAAAAGTTACACTGAAAATAAAACTTTGAAAAGTGTAGTGTATGTACGTTATAATGCATTTTATGCTATAAACTTATTACAAGACCATTTTATAGAGCATTTTCTGTAGTTATTATTTTGTAAGTGTGCTTACCAGTTTTAAATTTTTTGAAAGCAGAAATGAATTCAGTGGTGATAGCTAGATTCTGCATAATTATTATTAATAAATTGGTGATCCCCGTTAATTTAGAATTTATTTTAGAATATCGGGACGGTTTTGAACGTGAAAAAAGTATGGACGAAAATAATGGGCGAAAAAGCCTGAGGATGAAGACGATGGAGGATGACATTTCGAAATGTCTACAAATAATCGCTGAGGAGAAAGCCAGTAGTACAGTACGGCTTGGTGAATTTCGGTTGGCCCGCCATCAGTTACAGGTACATAATCATTAAAGATAGTTTATGAAATGCCAGAAACTTGAAATAGATTTAAATTATGATAATTTCATTGGAAATTACTTTTTTTTGATATCGAAAAAAATGAGAATTGGTTTAGTTCCAACTTTCAGCCACAGTTTTTAGTTAAAAAACGTAACAAAGTAAAGTTAGCAAAAAATTATGTCAAAAGTAAGCCCGCCCCTTAAATTCAATTTATCATAGACTTCAAAAGCGGGCTTAAAAATAGACCCAATCGACATATTGATCGTAAATTAATATTGTGTGAGTTCTCTATTTATTTTGTTTTTTGTTAGCTCAGGAATTTTATTTAAATTGCATTGTACGATTATTTATACTTCAGAGGATATAACGAAAAAAGAGAGATAAATAAACACAGAATGTGTTTTTCTCACTTAATTATAACAGCACTGAATATAAACTCATTATTTTGCATAAAAGTATTTTAATTTTTTAGTTGCAGCGGTTTGAATCCGCCTATCATGAAATGCAACTTGTTGAGGCCGAAATTTCATCCGAATCTCTGATTGAAGAGATGTTAGATTCCAGTGAGTCATATGCGAGTGATTCAGATGGAAAAACTAGTATTACCAGTGGTGAGCAGTCAGCCATTTTTGAAGAGGACGCCGATCTGGTAGAAATGGTTCTAGATGAACGAGTCGCGAAACTTCAGATCCCTTTGTATGTTGGTGATTTAGTTCACCCAAACTCAACTACAAAGGGAATTGATAGTTTCAGACAGGTTCGGGCGGAACCAGTTCTGTCGGAGTACGTCATCTTCCTTGACAGACTACTACTGGTGCTGGCTGACTATGGAAAATTACTGCTGCGTCAGAAATTTAGATTTGAATTTGGGAAATTATTACATCAATGGAAATTATTGATTCCTGAGAAGTTAGAAACTGTAGTTTTGGATTACATTGAGGTTGCTAATTCGTTGTTTGATGAGTTTATCACCTCCAATAAAGTGAAATACATGGATTTCTTAAAAAAGTAAGTATTAAGTGCTAAATGAGTTAGAAATTTAAAAGCTGAAGAGCTCGGAATTTTTATTTTAACTAAGGATACATTTTTTCATTCTCAAAAAATGATTTTTGACAGCGCAAACTGTTTTGCGGTTTTTGATCAATCGCGCTGAAATCGTCTTTTGATGAAAAAAAAAGTTAGATTAAAAATCTAAAAAAAAATTGTGAAAGCCAAGGTCAGAATTAGTGAGAATAGAGAAAGAAATGATTATGTTAATCTTTATGTTTTCGATGGCAAGTAAGTGATTAAACCCAAATTTTTGCTGCTCAGTTTCGACAAATTTTTTAAAAAATTTACATATCTGATTAAATATTATTTTAAAGTGAGTGTTTTGTTCTAAAATGGGACATTTTTTCAGAAATGTGGTTTTTCAGTGATAAGCGGATACATTTTGTTTATTCTCAAAACATATTTTTTTACAAACTGCAATTTTTGCGTTTTTTGATCAATCGCGCAGCTAATCGTCTATTTATGAGAAAACGGGAAGATAGATNTTTATCACCTCCAATAAAGTGAAATACATGGATTTCTTAAAAAAGTAAGTATTAAGTGCTAAATGAGTTAGAAATTTAAAAAAAAAAATATAAAAAAAATATTTTTTCGAAAAATGTTTTTTATTGAAATATGACTCCAAGTAAAAAAAAACTTGTTAGTTATTGACACCATAAAAATATTATTAGGACCTTCACTATATAAATAACTAATGTTATTAATATTTAACTTTTTAGCTTTGAATTTTTCAACGCCATGGATATTAACTGGTTCGTAGATGAGCCAATGTGGGGTCATATTGATGTTTTAGCACTGGAGTCAAGATTGAATGAACTGGTCGATGAGTCACAGTTGCATATTAATGCAAAAAAGCGCGCTTTTTTGAATATTTATGAAAATAAATATGATCACGATGATGGACTGACCAAAATAACCCTCGGCCTTTCAATGAGACCCTTGACAAATCCGTTACGAGATGTACCAGGGCTGAATGCGACTTATTATGAGGATGAGGCAATGGACAGCATAGATTTGTTTTTGGAAGACCAAAAAATTGAGATTCAAGGAAATGTTGACAAGTTCGGGCCATCTGACCCTGGAGTGGAAATACCGTTGGAAATGAGGTAAATTTAATTAAATGGTTAATTATTAGTCACTATGTCAACCAATAATGTGAAGTGTGTTATTATAATGGTGTGACCTTGAAATTATCCATACAGTATGGTTTCTTATTGATACCGTCTACTATCGGAAAACTATTTTTTTGCTGAAAGCAATTTCATTGCGCCTCAGAAATTTAATGCATTTTTATAGTGATCTGAAAATTACAAAATTGGCGGAAAAAACGGCCATATTGGAGAAGGTGCTGGGAAATTAGTTTTACAGGTCTCACACTGCAATGTGAGACTTTTCAAAATTAAAATTTACCAGTGCCGGACCAAACAATATGGACCCCTGTTAAATAGTGTGATGTAGTTCAAAATTTTCAATTAAGTTTTGAGACAACATTTTGAAATATTAAAAATGAGTGATCAATGTTATATATGATTACTCCACATCGTTTGAATATAGATTCAAATAAGTGAGTACGATATCAAGCAATCATATTGACATTAACTAAGTCATCCTTACCTATCTTATATCTACGAAATTATTAAAAATATACAACGTATTTACTAGATAGATTTATGGTTTTTTATAAAGGTAAAATTGCTACATGAAAAATGATTTTTTTTTGGTTAGTTTTGATATTATATTTATTTGAAAAAAAAATAAATAAAATAATTCTAGTTAATAAAATACAGTGCTAATGCAAATTGATTTTGAACATGTACGTTTTTTTTATTTAGGCCAAAAAGCGAATTCAAGACTGTGATTGGGTATAAAGATATTCCTCTAACCCGTGCACAGATAAAAGTACGCAAGACCATTGAAATTTGGTATCCGACAGCCAACTTTTTTGATAGAAAACGAATGACTGAAGTAGATTTTCCGAGTGTACCACGCCCGCTTCAGTGCCGGTATTTATTACCACCGTCCTTACAGGTTTGTATGGGCCATTTCAGCGACCTGACTACTACATTGCTGAAAATTCAGCCGCCACTTTCAATGAATACCGGAACACCACACCGGTTCAAATTTGAGGCTAAACCAGTTGTCTTGAAAAGGGTAGAATGGCTCATCTTTAAAAACCTATCGACCCTCTACGATTTTTCTCTGATGGCCATTCTATTTCAATTAAATGATAGAGCCCGGCTTTGTCACAGTGGTGGTGGAACGTTGACAATGATTTGTGCAGAGGAGTGTGCGAAATGTGTGATTCGTAACAGCTATTTCGACACCCATGAAACTGGTCATGCTTCAATGTGGCTTGTAGGATATACATCAATGTTACTTCATATCAGAAAAACTGGTCAAATAATAAAGGTAATTAGTTAATCTGCTCATACCAGAAATTCAACACTAAATTGACCGAATATTACTCTGCCGTAGTAAAATTACAGTGTAATACTGGTTTTTGATGAATCAAATTCCCAATTTGAGAGATCGACCATGATTGGTTGACCAGAAAAATTTTCAAATTAATGTGTCATGACATTGTTTTTTCGTATATTTGCATGAAATTCAGAGCGAGGGTATATTACAACTATTAACTGTATTTTGTCCTTACAGGTTGAAGAAAAAGCTGTTCTGGTTTTCGATGATTATTTGTCTGTCCTTGGTAAGAAAAATGTCCCATTAATCAACAGGGATGGTTCAGGACTCGGAACCAATGTTTATGTTAATACCGGTAAAGGCAAAGGAAGCGTTGTGGTAAGTTGAAAAAAAAAATTAATTATTATGTATATACATAATACAGTATACATTTTTCAAAATATAACGATTTTTGAGACGGCTGTTTAAATAAAATATAATATGCCATGATTTACTAATTTAGAAATACTTTATTTTTATTAATAATAGTCAATTTAAATTATCGTCAAAAAATTAGGTAAATAATGGGTGTTTGTAAATTGTAAGCTACTTTTAGTTCGGATATACCGACCTTACCGAATTTTTGAGAAAAAAATCAGTGTTTTCAATTTGGACTACTTTTTATTTCAGAGAAATTCGTCGCAAAATGAGTCAACAATGAGAGCTTTGTTCAATATTTCGGGGATATCCACTGTTCATGAAGTTGATCGATTTATTTTGGACTTTTCTGACCCAAAAAACTCTCTGGACAAATTTGAAACGCTTTATAACAATGCCCTACTGTACTTTGCCGGAAAGTACCATATGGATTTTCCTGCTGAGAAGTACACTGAGTTGTTAGCGCCGCGTACAATTGAATTCAGAGAACCGATAACTACATTGTAAGTTTCAGATATTACATGTATATGTAGGATTTATGTTTTTTGAAATGTATTGTCAAATTGATACGTAAGGACGTATTACTGTAGATGTACTTTCGACAATTGTGCTATATTTGAAATAACAATGTATATTAAATTAATTTGGACCGCAATAAGAAAAATTCCTACTGAAAAAAAAACCATTCTAAAAATTAAAAAAATAAATTCTAGAAAGTTACACGAATTGGCCAAGGACTATAGTTATGATAGTAAATTTGCGGTAAAAATGTGTAATTTACATTTTCGAGGCGGAAATTTCGAATTAAAATTGTCCTTTGGCCATAAAATTGAATACTTATTTAAATCAAAACGTACCCTTTTTTAAAAATTGGTTTTTAGGCAGCTTTTAACCTCTTTTGCAGAGTTAAATTCAATTTTGGCTGGTCAATATGATAATGATATTTGGTACAAGGACTCATTGGTTTACTATCATAATAATCGCGTAAATTATGATACAGCATTGGCAGCACACCGAGATGAGCCGTTTTTGTCCGTGTTTATGGACGAGGAGACCCGTGTTTTAAGAACAATTGCGGGAAAGACCCGTGCAGAAAGTATTAAGCACCATTTTGGACATTCAATGCGGCGTTTGGTCTGTAAGATGGAGGTCTGTCCAAAGACCTCGTTAGATTTCGCCGCCTGTCCTTTGAATGTACTATGCTATTTGCAGTTCAAGGACTCGATGGAAAAGGCAGTAAGAGTTGCACGCTGCAAGAGGAGAGCTCGTCAAGAGAAAAAGATGACTTGTTCATGGGATGAATTCAAATCGAAGGTCAATTATAATAGAGGTGAGCTATTATATTTACTTTTTCTTAGGTTGAAAAAAAAGTTTTAATGATTTTTAAAGTATCAAGCTAACCGTGAGTTTACTTAAATGTAATTTTCAAATTAAAATAGATTGCCGTACAAAACAAGAGAAAATTATCATGACTGCTGATTGTGTTTTATGATAGTCGCCTTTGTTCACGTGACTGTAAACTGCAGATATAGCGAAACACTCAGATTTGATTTCATAAAATATCAAACCCGTCTTTATAATAATTGGTAATTCGTGTGTAGGATTAATTAAAATTGCGGTACAAAAAAATAGAAAGCACTATGAATATATTACGAGGACACCAGAAAAAATTTTGTGTCATTTTGTAACCGAGATACTAAGATATTGTATCAGTATTAATTAATACTTTTTTTATTAAGGAACGAGATCAATTGTATTCGATGAGTTGCGCAAAATCGGCTATTCCGAAAAAGTCTTACTGGAAGACTTGTCAAAATTAGTCATACCAATGGCATATCGTCGCCCAAATGGATCAGGGTCATATGAATTTATGGGACCCGTGTTCAAGCTAAAGATTTTCAAAGGCGTCGAGTCGTCAGAATTGCTTTTTTCAATGTTTATACACGCCCCACAGTCCGACAAGGTTGAAAACTGGGCGCCAGCCGGCCCAAATTTCGACCATAAGCTATGGTCAAACACTGGTCAGTGAATGTGAAAGTGTGTAAACATTGAAAATTATACCGTATTGGTATTTTTATTTGTATAATGTAGCAGATAAATTATTATGTATAATTACCTAAAAAAATATTTTATTTGACGTTTGTGTTACTTCACTATTACTATATTATTTTTGTAATAAAGACAGATATTTATAAATTTCAAAAAAAAATGACTTTAGTTAGAATATTTCTGAAAAATAATATTTCCATGGAAATTATGAGTCATGTTATATGAAAGGACCAATGTTATAATAAGGTGTGACGTGATCACCGAATGATCACCGAATTATAAAAAAGGTGCCTCAAAAATTAGAAAGAAAAATTTCAATTTTTTTACAATGATCATTTTCAGAGATAAGTTTTTTTTATATGCTTATTAAATGATAATTTTATGTGGACTGCTAATAATTTTTACTTAAGACAACGCTATAACCTGTATTAAAAAAAAATATAGAGTACTGTTTTTGAAAAGAATTCAGTAATGTCCTTGTAAGAAATTATAAACTCTTTTCGTATAATTTCTATGGAGTAGATTTTTCATAAATATGATAATATTTAACACTTATTTGTAACTTTTGAATTTCAGGATATTAAGATGGACCGAGAGCACTTTATTGCCTGCATATTAATGCAGTTACTGCTAACAAATACTAATTGTTAAAAAGAAGTATTATTTTCTCGTATTTTATTTGTTACAGTGTGAAAAATAGTTTGGTTTTTTTTATAAATGAACGTACATAAATAGAACAAATGGATTACATAAATGTGATTGCAAAGCATTGAAAAAATAAACTAAAATCAGCGATCGGAGTGTAAAATGTTACAAGATAAACTTGAACCTGATGTTTAGATACACCTGGTCAAATAATACTAACTTATATTAATTTTTTTGGGACCAGTTTTTTAATTGGAGTAGATTGACAGGGAATTGACCGGTAAAGCGCAATACGACTCCGTCGTCTTTTTGGGCGGTTTAGCTCAGGTGACGGAGTCGAATTACGCCTCATCCGTTTACTGACCCTTGGTATGATAGGAGAGTTGGATTTTTCGTTATCATTAAAAACCGGTATAACAGGAGTTCTAGGAATTGGGGATCTATACATCATATAACTGATAAAAGGATCGCCAGAAATGGTCGGATATTGACTCTCAATTCCTAGGTTTTTGACGCATTTCTCAATTTTATTGACGAAAGGAATTTCGTCACTGTCGAGTAGCATTTTAATATCATTGAAAATTTCTGCATCATTAACTGCATCTTGAAGTGCCAGATTAATACTAGAGTCAAGTTTATTTCGGCAAATTTCAGCTTGAATCTCAATTTGTCGGGCAATGTTAAGGCCAGCCTGAGAGTTAAGGCTGTTGTTCTCAAAATTACTGTTATTTTTTATTGTTTCATTGAACGATCTAGAGTATACAGAGACATTATTTTTCAAATTACTAATGTGATCATTACTAGTCTCGGCTATTTTAGAAACAAATGAATTCAGTACCAGACAATCCTTTTTTAGAAGGCAATTTCTGGTACGGTCAATATTATCCATGGCTGAAAAACGAGAAAATTTAATTTTTTCTTCTAGTGTAATTAATTGTTGTTTTTTCGAATTAGCTTTATTAATGTTCCTTACTACAATTTTGGGGGTATTTATGTCGGGGCGAACCAGGGATTTTTTTTCACAAATATATTTTTCAGCTTCACGTAAAAGAATTCCACATTCCAATTGGAGTGCGGCAAAACGGCGAGACACAATGGTATTGTTACGGTCATACTGCTGCACTCGAATTGGATTGTCGAGCTGTGATTCATTTAATGGTAGAATTTTGAGGTCACCTTCATTTTTATAAAAACCATTGTCAAAAAAGTTTTTGAGGCAGTTGCGTCGTTCTTCAGTTTCGTAACCTTCATCGAAATTAAGTCTACGGGAGACTGAGAGCGATGATTGGTCAACGTCAATCGAGAAGTCGGCAAATAAATCAGAAACGATCGAGTTTTCGTCACTGTCAGAAAATTTCGCAGGTATTTCGAATTGAGACATGCGTAATTCACTTAAATTCGAATTACTGAATAAATTTAGTGAATTGTTGGCCGTTGCCTCATAGTTTATCTCAGACAAGTTGATGAGAGTATTACTGGGGGAGTCAAAGGCCGACAAGACTGCGGCTCGACGTCGAGTTTTGGAGTCATAGACCTTTTCTAGCAAAAATATTTTTGCCATTTCGTCTAAATAATCAACAATTGTATCCTTTTGCATAATTTCGTCATACTTATTTTTCCAGATTGAACATGAAATTTCAAAAATGGTGCGTCTCTGAAAGTTTTGACAGTTGTCATTGAATTTAACCTTGCGTAATTTAGAGACCGTTTTAGTAAAGATAGGGTCATTTATAACAATTTCGGAAATCAGTTCTTCACCGCCATTGTCAACAAAAATTTCATTTTTGTCAAATGAAAAGGCAATTTTATAAGTTGATATCAATATAGCAATGTGAATGTTAAGACCATTAAAAATTCTGGTGGGGGTGTCAAATGTCATGTAATATGACTCAGTAATTTTTGAACTGTTAATACATTGATTGCAACAGAAAATAGCTTTAATTTCACTTTTATAATCTTTGGGCCAATTATGGGGTGAGCATAGAAAATGGTCGATGCGTACAGCTTTTAAAGTGGTCAGATAAGTGTCATTTTTTACCTTTGATAAAATTGTAGAAACATGACCCCGATTACGGTAGAAGCTTCTCATAGATTGTTCAGAAAATAATTCCGTAATCGGGATTTCAGTGAATTTGTCAGAATGAAATTTCCATTGTTTAAATGATAGTTTTCGCGTGAGTCGAGTTTCAAAAGTGTAGAACCAGTAAATCTTGAGATCTTCAGGAAGTTCTAAATTGTCTTCGAGATTACGTAGGTGTTCAACACTCATTGCAGCTATAATTAAACAAATTTAAAATACAAGATCTATACTCAAAGTTTCAGTTTAGATCACTGTGAAAGTTTACACTACTGAAACAAAAAAAAGTATAAGAAGCCCTCGATTTATTATTGTTCAAGTTTTTTCGTTATATAACATCCCTGATATAACTAGGCGAATTTTTTATGTTTGTTAATTTACAGATAAAAAAATTGCCAAAAAATTACATAACGAATTTAGTCCTTGTGGACCGCTGTCAAAGAGAGTACTATGTGATTTTACTCGTTAAAATTCAGTAAAATACATGTAGTTTATTGAAAACTACTGTATTTTTAGTTCCAAAAACATTACGCGTGTGTTTTTTTATGATGAATCGACACTGAAAGGCATGATATACATTTAAAATGATCGAAAAGTAGGATGTCAAGTTTAAATTATAAAAAATGTAACACATTAAGTTATACAGTATATGCCACCACACTGATTTCATTGTAATTATTAATTGCTAATTTACACATTAGGGCATACAAGTTTTATTTTTATAAATTACGACCCATCATGATGAATGGTGGGGCACAATCACTTTTACCCAAAAAAAGAGAAAATTGGGTCCTTGTAGGCACACCGCTTATTTTGACAATAAAAAGTTATTAATGAAATATTGGTCATAGTGTAGCACATAAAGTAAGCTTGGACAATCTCATGTTTTATCGATAAATTGTTAAAAAATACGTTATCAGCTCTGTGAAAACAGTGTGAAAAGAAACACAATCACATGATATGAAAAAAAAGTGTTTTGTACTGATAGTTTCAATTGTGTACAATATTAAGAAAAAACTTAATTTTGTGAGAAATTGAAGACCCTGGATTTTTCGCTATTTATCAGATATTGCGAATTTTTGGTCTTTTTAGACTGATAATAGGCTCTAGAGAGCTTGTAACTTGTTTTTAGGCTATACTCAAATGAGAAAAAATGAGTTTAATCACATTTTTACCTTTTTATTATTTTTGAAGTGAAAGAAGTGAAAGTTCAATGTACTAAAAAACATTGTACAAGATGTAATGAAGTGAAAGTTCTAAAAATCGTTTATTTATATATCAAAAGTTATTTGATATTTTGGCTGATATTGCCATTAAATATGATATTTGAAGGCTACATATTTTCAATATTTATTTGTAAAAAAGCATAGGTTGCTACAGTGGGTGTACTGAAAAAAAAGAGACATGCAAATAAGAAAAAAAACAAAAAACTGTTATTTTTATGTATTTGTATGAAATACAGTTAATTTGTAAATATAATTTGTGTGAAAGTTGCTTTTTGCCTTAGATAATATATATCAAATTGACATAAAATTAAATTTGGTTTTTCAATATTCACGGTGGTTTCGAATTTATTTTGACTTAATACGTGTCTTTGTAAGATATCAACAAAAAATAAAGTTTTGCTGTCTTTGTGGAAAAATAAGTGCAAGCTAAATAAGGGATTTTGTTAGGACAAGAATTAAGAAACTGTGTAGGTAGCGGTAGGACTACAACCGAGCGTCAATGTGAAACAATGTTGTATTTGTAATATCAAACTGATTTCACATCGATCTCAGTTAGAATTCTACCGTTCACTGACATGTTTCGCAAAAAGCCGTATATCTCCTTTTCATCTGCTTCAAGTTTTCCAGTCGTATTATAATTATATTGAGCTTTTGGGGCAAAACCCATGAACGTAACCTTTGCCCACGGAAAATTTTCGTCTAGAAATATTTTCGATTTGGAATTGGTTAAGTTATTCAATATTAAATGTTTCCTGGTGTTATGTAATTTTAGTAATAGATCACCTGACATGATATACGGGGTACATTTTGTACAGTAATCATTGTCAGGATCGAATGGGTGTTGACACAGGTTATTAAAATAGTGTTTAATTTCCTCCTTAAAGAATTTTGTGCCGAACATTGCGCGAATATGATACGGTAATTTATTAAAGTGTTCTAGATAACACATTGGCCATGATCTGTTAAGATTATCATGAATTTCAGGATAGTTAGCATATAAATTCTCAAAACTTTTCGGCTTTTTTAGTTTTACCGAATAAATCCCTCTATTTGCATAGAAGTTTAGAATTTTGGGCATGAGGAAAGCGGGTTTATCAGACCAGCTTGTGGGTTTATTGCCATTTATACAAGGAAGGGTCGAGTCACTGACCAAAAATTTATTAAGAATATCATATAGATCAATTGGTTTTTTCGATAAGAAAGTTTCGTTGATTTTGTTCAGAGCTAAATATAGGTGAACGTTATTTAGAATTTTGCGCCCAAATTTTTCGAAAATTGCGCAGTAAGACATATATTTGCCAGTTCTAAATTGTTCAATTCCATTAATTATTTTTAGAAACTTAACATATTCCTTGTTAAGTATGGAGTACCATTCTTTAGATAGCAAAGGTTGAAACTCCAGCGCGTGTTGAAAAGAACCGGTTACTAGTGACGAAAAAAGTTCAGTCCGGTATTTAGGTGATCCATATTTGTGAAGGCCGGCAATTTTATAACCAGCATCTGATATTTTTCTCAGTATATGGTTGCATTGTGGATCAAGTTTTAAATTACTGTTTAATCGAATCCCTAGATATAAAATTTCATCTTTTATTGGGACTTTTAGACCAGCGTGTATTATATTGGGTTCCCTAGCCCATTTACCTATTTTTAGCCCGACAGTTTTGGCTGGAGCGATTTCAGTCGTGATTGTTTCAAAGACTTCGTGAGCTTCCTTGAAAAATTGAGCTGCTTGTATTTCGATTTCATTTTCAGTGTAACCAGATAAGCAAAGGACTAAATCGTCCGCATACGCGGTAATGTTAAAATTTTTTGCAAGTTTATTGCATACAATGTTAAAAACTAAATTAAATAAGACGGGTCCACATCCGGAACCTTGTCCGATCCCATTAGGAGGTAGGGCGTAGGTTTTGGATCTTTCACCTTCAAGTTCGACATAAAACGTCCGACCGGTTAAAAAGGTCCTAAACCACTCAGTAGTGGTGTCATTGCTGAATTTATAAATTTCGTCTAAAATTATTTTTTGACGAGGCGCTCCAAAAGCATTTTTTGCATCAATGCAGATTATTAGTTTTAAAGGCTTTGGATCAAGGAGAACTGTGTTGGTAACTAAGCCGACAGCAGCACTGCACCCAAGTCCATCACGAAAACCCACTTGTGCCTTGAAGTGAAGACCCCTGCGCTCCAAGAAAGCCGAAGTTTTATGGGCTACTATCTTTTCAGTGCAGGAGCCAATCACATCACCGACACAGATGGGTCGCCAATTTTTTATTAGATTTAGATCAGATTTTTTGGGGATCGGGACCCATCTGTTATTACGCCAAAATGGCCAAAAAATACCTTGAGTTAAGGACGAGTTTACCATTTCGAGTAGAACAGATCGGTACGCAGGAGCCAGAGAGCCTAAAAATTTTTTACATAGACCGGCTTTTCCTCTGCTTGCACTTTTACATGAGCCAAGTGCTATTTTAAGACTTTCGGATTTATTATTACCTAACCAAGATACTGCAGGCAACTTAAGAAGTTGTTCAGGGGGTAGAATTCTAGAAATTTCTCTTTCTCTAACCATTTTCTCCTCCATTGACTTTTTCAAAATTTTTTTAACAGGGCAGTTTTTGTCGTTAGAAAAATTGACGACTAATTGATCAGAGTGATCGTCGAAATATTTTTGTCCCCATTGAAGCGCGCAAAAACCAGCAGCGACCTCATTGGGCGAAAGAGGGCATTGTTTTAGATTAGTTTTCGACTTTGTAAGTTTATTTGATATTTTAAAGAACTCATCTTTATCGATAAATCCATTAGAATCTTTATTGGAACACAAATGTGTCCTAATGTCAATGTCTTTATTTTTACTATAACATTTTTGAGCCTCTTTAAATTTAGGACATTTTGTGTAAACGTCAGTGTTCGATCTGTGAAAGTTCATTTTAGTTTTCCAGTAAAGTGTAATTTCACTTAATATCGGCTTAAATATTCCAATTTTACGTGTTTTCACTGTTTCTGGTTCAATTAAATTAACCATCCTTTCAAGCAAGAGTTCAAATTGAAAGATTTTCTGGGTCTGACTAATATTATTATTTTCAAGAATAACTCGAAAAACGGGCCACATATCAGTGCTTATTTTTAAGGTATTTTGGGGACTAGAATGATCTCGACTGAACATTTTAAATTTTAGTTCAAGGTCAAGCGCTTTATAGTCAATTGACCATTTTTGGCCTAAATGTCCATCAGTGCGAATTTCATCTTTTAGGTTCATGTGATGAAAGCTCTTTATTTTCACGTTTTTAACAAAAACTGCATCAATTATGGACTCATAGAGTTTGTTTTTAACAACTTTCCTAAAAGTACATTTTTTGACATAGTTCTCATATCCCTTTAAAATAGATATTAAATGATTGACTTTGTCTTTTTCGCATTTATCCCTAGGTTTTGTATAATGTAGGTTAAAATCACCAGCAATAATACTTGTAAAATTATCGTTGGAATTAAGAGCTTTTCTGATTTCAGAAAAAAAATCAATAGCGGTTCTATTGCATTTACTATATTTAATAGAATTGTTGTTAGGACGGTAAACTGAAGTTACAGTAGAGTAGTGGTCAGGAAATTTAAATAAAACTTTGCATAGAAAAAAACTATCTTGGATAATTTGATGAGCGAATTTGTCAAATTCCTCTTTGTAGAGAATAGCAGCATAGGCTTCATTATCAATGTCGGCTTTACTGTGTTTAATTATGTAGCCAGAAGGGCATATAATATTAATTTTAGTCGTATTAAGATGTATCTCATTTAGTAAAAAAATTGAGATATTGTTATACGTCTTTGTTAACATCTCAAGCTTGAAAGTACTGGCGTTTCTCAGGTTTATATTGAGAAATTCAATCTCCTCAATGAAGGAAATATTAGGGTCAGAAGTTGACGGAATACTACTATTAATAGTGATACAGTTATAGCTGCTTTTTTGCGAATAAGTCATTTGATTAGGAGTCAGTATATTTTGGTTATAATCATTTATTTCTAAAAGTTTTGCAGGTTTTTTAGGAAAAATGGTTGGAAAAATTGATTCGAAATTTCGATATTTTGAAAATATTTGGTTATTATAAATTGATTCAAGCAATGAAGTTTTCGTCGGCAGATTGATTCCGCGAACGGTTTCATAATTGGTATCGGGATGGCCTACATTGGAACGATAAAAAACTAAAAATAATTTTAAAGTGTTTTTGTCGTTACAGTTATTGACCCTAAAAATATTCGCGCCAATTTTTATTTTGAGAATATTACGCGCAAAAAACCACGATTTTAGTGAATAAAGATTGGCGGTTTCAATATCAATGTCACTAGAACATACCGCATTTGGATTGTCAATATTGAGTAATCTTTTACTTAAGCATATTTCTCTGATATCGATTTGATCCAGTGAGAAACTGTCGAGGTGTGAAAATTCCTTAAAATAAGAATTTAGTTCATTTAAATTGTCTTTGGGGTTTTCGTCAAAAATAGGAAAAAATTTGTCAGGTGACAGTTGTGGGCTAGTTGTATGATTCTCATTGAACAGATAATCATAGAAGCTAACTACACTGTCAGATGAGCTATTAACAGAAATACTCTGAGATCTAATTTTTTCGATAATAGAGTCAGGAGTATCAAAATTATCATTAACATTTGCGTTAAAATTGTACGAGAAAGTGTACTCACTATTATTTGAACTTTGTTTGGAAAAAATTGGACTTTTTTTGATGAGATTACATCGGTTGGAATATGGAGTTGAACAGTGTAAGTTTTGGCCTAAAATATAAATTTCGTTATTAGAAGTATTATACGTCGAATTGACAGTAGTTTTAGAGGGGCTATGTTCAGGATCAGCCAAAGCTAGACACTGAGAACCTAAACAAGAAAGCATGTTTAATTTCGGCATATTTGGGCTGCTTTTTTCATAATAAGACTTGGCGTGCCCAAATCGGCCGAAAAAAGACATGCTGTTACGAGGACTCGAACCATCGACCCGGAGATCATCAGTGTCAGATTTAGAATGATTTGAACTATCATATTGTAAACACTGAGAACCTAAACAAGAAAGCATGTTTGATTTCGGCATACTTGGGCAGTTTTTTTCACAATAAGACTTGGCGTGCCCAAATCGGCCGAAAAAAGACATGCTGTTACGAGGACTCGAACCATCGACCTGGAGGTCATCACTGCTAGATTTAGAATGATTTGAACTTTCATATTGTAAAATATTATTTGTTGCGAATTTCTTAGATAGTCGCCTATAACTTAATTTTAGTTTATTAATCCTATACTTACAAATAAAAGGTACAGGAAAGTTTTCATGGTTTCCAGATAAATTCATTTGTGGCATAGAAAGGCATAAAAAAGGGGGAAAGTGACTCGATTCGTATCAGGCCGATGTATTTCTGTTCATATGGGTAACTGTGGCAAAGTGTGCAAGCCAGCCAGCATTTAGGGTAAGCTTTTGCATAACGTTACCACGATTATTGCCCTCAGAAACGCTTTTCTGATTTTCAATAGTTTTTTGTACCCATTCAAACATTGTTTTATCGTTGAGAGGGGTCAGGGCGCAGCCGATTACGCCATTTACAGTAACCATTTCATTAACAAAAATGGGGTCCCAAAGATATTTGACAGTGTTAGACAACTGAATACAAATTGTTTGAAGGTCGTCAAAAGTTACCCCCGCTAAAGACGGAGATGATTCTTTGGCGACCAGTAATCTACTTTCAAGGTCTGCTAGAATTTCGGGCCCATATAATAATTGTGCCCAATTCCACATATGTATTTGCTGCTGTGATAATCCCCGATCATCATTTTTACATGTAGCGATATAAGAGTCTTGCTGTTGTTTGGCTGAATTTAAAGTACCAAACCAGTGACCATTTACGATGTATTTACCGGTAACAACCGGTACCCCCTTTCTAGCCTTAGTACGGGGTGTTTGTTGAATAGGAAAGTCATTGGCATTTGGTAAAACAATGTCATCGTAACGTGGGCGTTTTTGTCCAGGACTGGCGGTTCCTGAAAAAAGTGATCTTTGAACACCTCGGTTTCCCGAAAAGTTCAATTTTTGAATCAATGGATCAGCTTTGGGGGTCAGCCGTCTCAGTTGGCTTATTTTTTCATGGAAACCAGTTGTAAAATCATCAACTGTCATAATTTGCCTCATAATACTAGCGCCGTTAGAGTCAATTTCCATGGTTTTTTCAGACAAATCGTCAACCGGAATTTCTTCCAATTTTCTCACTTTGGGCTCCAGATAAGAGTCACCAGAAAAGTCACTCAACTTTTTACGCAATGTAGCGTATTCAGGTCCTTCAACGTTAAATCCCATAGTAACGGGACCAACGTGGTCGAGAACCTTAGTTCCTACATTGCTTAAAATGTTAGTCGCCTCCCTGATGCTGGTCATCTCAGATACCAAATCAGCGTGAATTTGAATTTGGTTTCGGTTGGTCGATTCGATTTTTTTGGCCAAATTTTTTCCGATTTTCAATGAAGATGTCACTGATTTTTCAAAAAGTTGAAAAACGTCCAGGGTCTCCTGGTTAGGCCGGCCTAATTTACATTTTAACTCGTAAATTGCCGCTTTGTTCTCGTTCTGTACTGTATCAACGCGCGCAATTATTTCGATTTTTTGTTCGTCAAGACGAACATTTACTGGTTTATTCACTTCAGCTCCGGGAAGGACCAGTTTACCATTTTGGATGGTATAACCGTCACTGGCCTTTACTGGAGCTTTCCTTTCAAGATAATCATTGTATTTTTCAGCTCGATTTTTTTCTTGATTAGCGCGCCATTCAATAAACTGTATTTGGGTCATTGTAAAATTTAACTCGTTGTGCATAACTTCGAGTTTCGGGCTTGTTTTGGTATGCCGAATATTTTCAAGGGTGACCATGGATCGATCATAAAATTGGCTATGAGCCTTCCACTGGGCGAACATTTTTTCCGGAATTTTGTTCCAGGTATTACTTTCAAGGAAAAAATGAGTGAAATCGAAAAGGTGTTTTATTCCCTTCGATTTTTCTTGGACAGTGGGAATATGACGCCATTTTGACTTATAAGTACCCTCAAGGGAGGCATTTCTGGTGTGACAGTTAATTAGCCAGCTATCGAAAGTCTCTTTTTGAGAGTTTAAAAAGGTCCATTCTCGGAAACCCTTGTTCTTTACAAAGTGGGCTGACAAAAACGGAGACATTCCATATTTATGCATTTTGTCGTCTCTTGCTGTAAAATTATTACAAAAAAATGAGAAGCATAGAAAGTCTACTTTGGTAGAAAAGGTCACAGATCGGGCGTATTCATCGGCAATGTGCAAAATTAACTTATATTTGTAAGGGGCAATATTGAGACGTTGAATTTGATCAGTGACCATTTTTGCCCTTATATTGTCTTTGAACCTAATAAGAAACAACGGCTCACCGTATTCAAAACCCTCTTGATTCGCAACATGATCATCAGAGTCCTTGGCCTCAACCTCACCCTTGGCCAGATATGCGTTAACCCCCGGGAAATTTAGCCTAAACTTTGCCTGATCCCTTTGTTCTTGCCAAGAAAGCCGTCTATCTCCATTGTTAGAATATCCACCACGGCTACCACCGCGATTTCCACGTGATCTATTCCCTGAACCACGGCCCCTTGTGTTACCACGTCCTCTAGGAAATCTTCCTAAAATAAACGGGTTACGGGTCACATTGCTGTAATTTTTGAGATAAAATAAATCTGGGTAATACAAATTTGTATCTAAAACTCCCGAGACGCAATTTTTTATATCAAGTGAATTACCATGGTTAATTGAGTCCTCGGATTGGTGCAAATCCTGAGCAGGGTTACGGCTAGAGCCGGTTGAACGATCAGCGTGGGAACTTTCATCATAATTATTTGAACTGGAACGTGGCCGATCCCAAAAATTACGATACTCAGGATCGTTTTTGTATTCACTTCTGTTGCTACTTCTATTGTCACGGTTATCCCGTCCCCCACCGCGGGGTTTATAACCGCCTCGCCAAGCCATATTAAAGTATCAGTGTAATGTTCTAAATCGAATTTTAAAGATAATTAGCCGGAAAAATTATTCAAGAAAAAGGTAGTTGATTTAGGGGCTGAAAGGGAAGACTACACTGATGTTTTAATTAAACTGTAGATATGTTTAAAAAGGTACTTAGCTGGCAAAATCTCAATAAATCTCTATAAAAATGTCTCTGGGGGTGCCTACGTGGCAGTTTTTGTTTTCAAAATTAAATAGCTCGAAAAATCAGCGAAAATTGCTGTTTTTTACTTTTTGTGTGTGTCGCTCGGAGGTCCAAACGAAACTGAAAAGGGGGAATAGACAAGTCGGGGCTTGAACCCGCGGCTCTCTCATCATGATTTGAGTGTGTTTACCAACTACACCACATTGCCTAATATTTCTAGTCGGATTTCTCGATTATAGCGCGAATTAGTCGCTTGACCTAATCGCACCTGACAATTTTTCCCAAATTTTCAGTTTCGAGAACCGTATGGATAATTTTACATTATTACACGGATGCGTCAATAGCCAAAAAATAATCGTTTTTTCAAAATAAACTGATTTTAAAGATTTTTTTGTCCGCTGAAAGCAAAATTTTCAAAAAAAGGCGTGAGGAGTTGTTTGTATTGCTGCTTTGTAGTCTGACACATAAAATCAGAAACAAATTATATAAATTGAAGGACGAGATAGTTTATTGGTCTTTCTTGGAGATGCTTAAATAAGCGTTCAGTGTGGGCGTAGGTTTTTGTATCCGATTACTGTAACTTTCAAAATGATC
>SCLH01000174.1:294074-316094 GCA_004367855.1 Oikopleura vanhoeffeni
TAACTTATATCATATAAGCTACTATGATCTTATTTTGACCACAAACGGTGCTAGAAATCAAAACGTTAAAACTTTAAATATTTTCAAAAGTAGAATCCCCTGTGTTAAACCCGCTGTGTTCATAGTCGGACAAAAGTTGCTTATATATCGTTTCCAGGAAATCATACTCAAGAAATCTTTTGGTTGTATAAAAATTTTCGAATTTGCACTTTTATGTTCAAAATTGTGGATTTCGCGCACTTTTTTGCTAATTCACAGCCGACGAATTCAAAAAATAGTTTTATAATTTTCAACAAGAAATGGGGAAAATTTTCGAAATATTTTCGACCAAAAAAATGAGGGCACGTTAATCCGCCTAAAATTATCCGCCTAAAAATAATCCGCCTAATTTTTATTTTTAAAAAAGGCAATTTTTGACTAAACTTTCTGGAATTATGTTGTTTTCTGGCGTGCATAAAGAAAATAAATACCTTAACTGTCAAATTATTAAAAAAAATTAGTTCCCAGAACAATAAACCTTATAAATTTAGAGTACCAATTTTTCAAAAATTAGGCGGATTATTAATTAGGCGGATTATTTTTAGGCGGATTAACGTTCCCCCAAAAAAAATGTCATATGATTTTCAAAGAGCATAAAATAAATATTTGCTCGTCTACGCGAAAAGTTAAAGTGACCATCCGAAATAGTTTTTGTCGTTGATTCAAAGAAAATATTAAAAATTGAAAAGAAAATATGATAAGTTTTCTTAATTTTTGGAACTTTCAAAAGTTTCTCAACATTTGACGAATTCGAAAAGTTGAATTCGAACTGAATATTTTCTAAAAAAGCAATAATAACTTATATTATTACTATAATATTGAATAATTTTGAAAATATGTTAAATAAAATTTTCTAAAGAACTTTTAGAGAGACGTTTTTATAAATAATTTTGTAATAAAAGGTTGATCGAAAGAACGTCTTCTTGAAAAGCTTCTTGTGACGGATCCTACTCCTCATAGACATAATGAAGGCGTGCAGAAATCTGAAGAACTTGTGGTTGGCTGAGAAGACTGGACGAAATGAATTCAAACTCAAATAAAGAAAGAACAATTTTTGGAATGAAAATCTGTAATATCACAAATTTTTTCTTTGTACACCCGTATTTATACTGCGTCCAAAAACTTTGAGATAGACCCATCAGATATCGGTGGATATATACAAAAAAAACATATATAACCTGATAACACTGAACATGGGGTCTTGACAAGTACAGGGTAGCTCGAGTGAACCAAAAGTAAATATAAATTTCACTAATGGGTAATTACTTTTTATGTGAAAGTAAAATACTTTAGCTATCCGCTTCTTAATGTAACAAAAAAGTCATCAATAAATGCCTAACAATCTAAAAAAATATGAAAATTAAAAAGCGGCAAAAATTGCCTTAATCATGTACCATTACTTTGGCGGTCGAGATTGATTTTACAAGTTCTGAAATTTAAAAAATTACTTCCAAACAGGATATTGAGGTGAATATTTATATACCCAGTGAAAAACTTTTCATCAAGGACCCATATCCGGAGCTGTCTCCAAGTACCGACCCCTTTAATCCTTTTGACTCACAAGTTGTGAGCACACTGTGCTCAACACAGAGCCGAAATATTTGCAAAGTGACCTGAAACTCTCTGAAATTGACAAAATTTTTAGATATTTGATTCCAATAATACGGGTGGGTGATTTTATAAGATTTTTAGCCTATGTTTTGATTCCGAAGATATTATTTTAGAAGAAGACATCAAACAAATATGTGCGAATAGCCAGTTTTTACTATCGCGCATAGATTCAGCCACAATGATTCTCGTTTTACTATTTGTCACACTTTTTGTTTGCTCTGTAAAAAAAAATAACAATGGATTATATTTGTGGCAGCCTAAACTTTAGGCCAGGCTTGTAAAAGGGATGGATTTTGCGTGGGTTTCCATCCCTTTTTTGCGTAGTTTAAGTAAAAGAAAGGGGAAAAATGGGGATGGGGATAGAAAATCCGGTCGGGGATGCATCCCTTTACAAGCCTGCTTTAGGCCCTCGAAATTAAGACATGGAAAAAAACTTTATGATCTAACTTTACCCACTCAGTCGGTCAAAATATTTAACACCTAGCTTCAGCGACAGCACCAAATCACTTCAGTTTATTCACAGAAAAAAGTGAGAAGTTTATATTATATTAACATATCCAGTCATCAAAATAAGGTTGTTTAAAGCTCGGTGCTTAGTGATGGTTCAATAAATGTGTTGATGAAATAGAAAATTTTTTTGAATATAAGCTGCTTAATAATTCTCTGCTTAAAATATGGCCAGATCCACACACACGCACATACAATTGCACAATCCGCTGTCGGTACAATAAACAATTCAAACAATTTGTCGATTACGGTTTAGTTTGCTTTTATAAGGTCTTACTGACGTAATAAAGCTTAGTTGAAATTTAATTCTTCCGGACCCAGTTTCACCGTTTCAATAAGATTTGAAATTGATTAACAAAGTGTACTACAGTTACTGATCGTGATTGAAAAAATCTGGATTGACAAACATAAATAGGAAAAACTAGTCTAGAAAGAATTTATGGATTATACTATGTTTATATATGGATTATACTAGTATTTTTAAGGGTATCCTGGTTCCTACATTTTCTGCAGTTATTATGTCATAAAAATGCACCGAATCAATCGTTTATGTTTTGAAAGCACAAAACAATCCAAATAAGAACAAAAAAATTCGAAATTTTTGAAGTTTTCGATTTTTTCTAAGTATTTTTTTCAAAAGTAAATGGAAAAATAACATTTGTTTTAATTTGACCCCTAAAACTTCAAAATTAACCAACTTTCTACTCAGTGTTTCCCCAGCTTTTTTTTGAGTTTACATAAAAAAAACGAACCCCTTTTTTTTGGTAATTTGTTCACGTGACCTTGAAAAATTCATATTTTAAGTATAAGGTCAAAATTAAACAAAAACGCTCGTATGAAGGTTATGTTTTTTTGAGCTAGCTTTTGCAAAAAATTAAGCGAATTTTGAAATTTAAACTAGGAGGAGGTATATTTTTCGATGAAGAAAGTCCAAAAACCGGTAGTTTTTGGCATATACTCAAATAAATATAGCACTAATCTACATAAACGTCTCGTATAAAGTCTCGCAGACTAATTCTCCAGGTTATGATGAAAGGTTTATTACAAAATAAAACCTGAAAAGTGATAAATTTCCGGGTTTGGTTTAAGTCTTCTTGTCTCCCTTATGTGTCTGGGAGTGTATGCATGCAAAAAACGTTTTACACATGCTTTAGGCAAGATGAAGGCTAGTTTTACAAATCAGCTAATCTGAATAATATCCTTGAAGCCCCGTTTGGCAAATAATACATCAAGAATATGTCAAATTAGGAACCGGATAGTCTTAAAACAAAGATTATTTCAAAAATTTTCATGGGTGCTTTTCCGGTTCAAAATTAAAAGTACGGATATTGAGCCTTTTTATAGCCGGTCTCGGGGGGTAGCCAACTGAATTCTTTGGAAAGGGCAGCTTGTATGTAAGGTAGTATTTTTAGCGATAAAATACGAACATTTGCTTTTTTGATCCCGATAGTAATCGTTTTTCTCAGACATTTATTATACGAAAAATAAATAGTTTTTGAAAATGGGTGATTTCCTTTTGAACAACACCCTGGTCAGGAGCTGATACATTTGGTGATAGCGGTAAGAGTAGTAAAGGCCTGTCGCCCTCGCGAGTTGTTAGGGTAGTCTGGTGTTAGGATTGGCTTGGTAGAACGTATCGTACAAAACGCCTTGCTCCGATAATAATTGAGTGAATAAGCTTCAGGTCGCACAACCTAAACTTTCAATGGCAATAAACATTTTTTGCAAGGAACAGGTTAAAAAAAGGTTTAAAACTAGCTAGACTTTTTAAGACCTTGTTGTGAACTCGAAAATAATATAAATGGTAATTGTCATAATCGCAAGAGAATCAAGGTTGAACATTTTATTGTTATTCATTCGTGGTTCTTACGTTTATAGATCATCCTTCGAGCTGTTCAAGTTACAATTTTATCAGCCGAAACCGCCTATCGAATCGTAGCTCACGTTTGAAATCTTTTTGAAAATTACAGAATTATTGGAGTTTTTAGGCATAGGCTGCAACTCGTTTTTCTTGGCAGTTCAAATTTTGAAAATTTTCATTCGATAGCATTTTTCAGTTCATTCTCTTTTCCGCTTTAAATTTTGAAATTGAAACATTGATTTTAAATTGAATTTGCAAAAGGTCTTAAGGGGTAGTGTCCGCAAAAAAGTTGGCCTGAAAAAATATGATAAAGTACCAACCACCACTAAAAAACGATTGGTGATTGTTCTTGCTCGGTAAAGTACCACTATTCTAAGGTTATCTACTGTATTTTTAATAACAGTCCAGATAACAGCCAACCGGCAATATTTTTGCTCATTGAGAAGGTCCGCTGCAAATTTTGAAACCACATGAATGAAGGTTGATCGGATATGTAAATTGAAGAGAAAATGGTAAACCTTCGTTTTCCGAACTTTTGGCCGCCCTCTTGTGGAGAACCGATGATTCAAAAGCGACGATTACATCACGCGATCGTTTTTGGGCGTGGTTTAGTACCTATATTAGATTTCCGCCAGCGCTATGTTGTTTTGGCGGACACTACCCCTTAATGTTAAAGTTGCTAGCCCTTGAAGGCAGGTGTTCCAAGCTTCTCAAGTGCAAATATTATTTTTGCCACCTCAGCTTACAACTCCCCAATTATTTAACCCGAGAATAACTCTAGGAAGGTGACCAGACTACGTTATCACAAAAATCATCTCCCCTCTGCATGATGAAGGCAAATTTGTTTCTATTTAAAAAATATCCATCTTTTTGGTGAAGCTGCGGCATCCCGCAAAAACCCGATTTATATTGTATAGAAATCATTTCAAATAGCAATCAGATTTTTTTTTCGCTGCAACAAAGTAACTCCCATTACTAAATTTTGATATGTTTTCCAAAATGTTTGGACAATAATTTCTGAACGTGATTTTGCGGAGAATTTGTGTTCAATTTTTTTGAGCGGTTAAAATTGTTTTTTTAGCTGCTAGGCGGTTCAATCGCTGGCAATTGAATCGGCTATATTTTGAATCGGCGCTAACCCATTATTCAAACAATTATTTCTGCAGAATGTTACATGTCAATTTGAAGAAAAAAATTTTTTAAACCAAGAACATTGATTATTTGTTTCACCCCGAGTGTCAGCAAATCCTATTTTGGCAAAAAGTATTATTTTTAATGTGCCAAAAGTTACTAGTACTTCTGAGAACTGAATTCACTTGTTAAATTTATGAGTTAATATACATTTCTTAAAAGCACTGATTTTTTATTCGCTTGGAGTTAATTATAAACTCACATATCATTTTCCCAACCTAAGTCCATCTTAAAAATACTTGCTATCTCTTTAGCGCGTGTTCGAATCCCACTAATGTTGTCTCAGTAATTGACTAAGTGATTACTTGAGTGATTACACACCGATCAACTTTGGCGGTCACAATATAAAGCACTCTTGCCTATAATCTTACTCAAGACAATCACTAAGACAACATTAGTGGGATTCGAACACGCGCTATAAAGATAACAAGCATTTTAAAAATTCACTTAGGTTGTAAAAAGGATATGGTTTACACTATAAAATGCAAAATTTGATTGTTAGGCAAAGTAATTTTGTACTAATTTGTCATGCCCTTGAAAATAATTTTGATAACAAAATAATATTTACAAATTAACAGTATGATTTATCCGCATTCTATTCTTATCAGCAAATTTTTAACTCGACATGTTTGATGGGCGTTTTGAGTTTTTATCAAATCTGAATTTATTAGAGCATTGTACTTGACTATACTGTTAGAGCTAACTTTATTATAGATAAATGAAGAAGTGAATTCAGTATGATAAGTCCTCGCGGAAGGTAGCAGAGTTGAAAATTGTGGAAAGTGAGCATCAAATGAAAAAAAACATGTACAGCTAATCTAAAATATGCAAAAATTAATTTAAAATACATAGAAATTGTGTCAAATTGCGATGAAATGTGTAAGTCTATAAATTTTAAACCTTACAATTTTTCAAAATGTTTCTTCCACAGCTACTAGGTAATCGGTTAAAACGCACAAACACAACAAGAAATTTATATTGTAAGAAATAGAGCCTATGAGTAGCTATTCCACCAATCGATTTTCGGCCAAAATCGACCAGTAAATCGAGCCTGAAAATGACAAATTTCAAAAAANAAAAGTCGACAAAAAATGACAAATAAACATATTATGATTTTTCAAACAACAGTCAGAAAATATGTAGACATGCATGAAAAAAGTTAAGTGGCTATTTTTTTAGTTTTTATTCATTTATTTAAAAAAAACGATCAGAAAAAATTTTGGACAAAAAATGCGGAAAATTTTCATAATAGTTTGAATTTTTTTGAAATTTTTACGATTTCAAAAATGAAAACTCGAACTCAAATCTTTCCTAAAATGAATAAAAATAATTTTATCAAGCTGAAACATATTTATATCGGATCAGCTAACTATAATAAGCATAAAAAAATATACTGACTTATTATTTTCGTAAGTTATAACGACTCCAGTCTGCTGGGTTTATGGCACCCCCTTAAAAGGAAATAATTAAATTGGACAATAACTTTAAGATTCTTACATCATATAAGTTTTATGAATGAAAATCATCCTTATTAAGCACATTTACATCCTTTTATCTGAAAGTGCTTACAAGGTTTGACAGCAAATTTACTTATACATTATACAGTATGTCACGTTTTTGCTTCCGTTTTCCAATTTGCATAATTTACTATCCGCCAATGAAAAAGTTTTATTCTGACAAAGACAAAGGTGCTTGACAAATTTGAGCGTTCTGATTGGCGGATAGCAAATTGGAAAAATGGAAGCAAAAACGTGACACTGTAAGTTACATACATGTAAGTTATAACATTGGAAATATAAATTGGTTTAAAGTCACTTGCAACGGTTGCAATGCAACCCGTTCAAAATTGGAAAACCCTTTTCAAAATTCCTTATCATTAAGCTTGAAATTTTCCTTAATTGTTTTGTAAATTTAAAATGTCAAGGGGTATAATAATAGGCAATTTTCAAAACGGTTGTCAATTTTGGACAAGGTTGAAAGTGAATTTGAAAAAAATAATTTCCGACGATATTTATTTTTCATTTTCTACAATGAACAATATAAATTTATTATGTCAGGTAAACAAATTTTGCCGTTCTTACTTGAGTATATCCATCATGATGCCCGAGTGCATTAAAATCTTTTTAACCAATGGAAACCAATAAGTGCTTACCCCAGCAACTGTTGTTTTCAAAGTGAAAAAAACTATAATGTAGTCAGGCAACATGATGGATATATCATCTCTTGTATTTTTCACCAACTAGCGTGCTTTTTCTTGTTATCAGAAGTCTAATAACTACAGAATTTTTAATAAAGTTTTAAGAAATTGCAAAATCCACATTAACTCTGAAAATTTGATCTTTTATCACCAAAATCATAATTCCAGCTTTTTATTTTCTGATAATTCATCTGTTAATAAACTGGCATGATTAAATTTGTAGGGAGATTGGATGATAAAAAAAAGTTATTTAGTACTCAAAAAACTAAGTAAGCATTGAAAAAAGATGTACATTTAGCTTTTTTTTTGAAAAGAAAACTTTGACCGCCCAAAACGGCGCCACCAAGTGGTTGCACCAAAAAATATTTCCTGCAAAATTTTCGAGGTCAAAAACTATACTATGTCCGAAGTTTTCAGACTCATAGGACCTTTTTATCGGGTAGCTGATTTTTTGCTTGGGAGGCCTAACTTTCGGGGTTTCCGAGCATTTGCTACAACCTAAAAATATTTAACGTTTTGACAATGTCTAACGCGTTCTACTTATAAATTTAAGCTTACTTATTAAGTCTCTCATCAAAGGACAAAAAAGTCCGCTCGTGTTCTAATTTTTACTTGATTTTCCGTTTTTTCCTTGGTTTTTCAGTCTTGTAGACATCTGATATGACGGAATAAACTTTTGACTTTTTTTCCGCACTTTGTCTGACGCTTGCGATCAATATGAGCTGCTTTGTTAGTTTTTCAGTCCAAAAATAACGAAATTATGATTTTGCAAAACTTTTATCTACCATTTTCACAGACAATTGACGAAAAACAGTAAGTTAGCAGTTTGAAAGTCAAAACATGACAAAAATAACCATTTTTTCTTGAAAACGGATTCAAAATCTAAATACAATTTTTTTGGCGAAATTTTGAGTCCTTATAACACATATATCTCTTAATCACCATATAAGGACAATTGTGCCCTGTAGCTGTTTGGAGACAGCTGATGGTTCGAAAATACTCACACTACGGTTTTAGAGCTTTGCGCTCATTTTTAGCATACTAATAGCTAGTATACTAATAATAGTATAGTAGGGTTAAGATTAGACACTTTTCTTTCATTGAAGACTATTTCCGGGGTTTTTACTTGAAAAACCGTGAAACCCTGATTTTGCAAAGGTCAAACAACTTTTCGGCCTATAACTTTGTCCTTGTAACGAATTTATCAATTTTTTTTCGATTTTTTTACTAGTCCCGTGTGCCCGGTCATTTTGTTACCAAAAACTTGAAAATCGGAGTCATCATTTTTTTCGAGCAGATTGAATTCGAAATCCACCATTCTATTCTTATCAGAAAATGTTTTACTCGACATGTTTGATGGGCGTTTTGAGTTTTTATCAAGTCTGAATTTATTAGAGCCTTGTACTTGACTATACTGTTAGAGCTAACTTTATTATAGATAAATGAAGAAATGGATTCAGTATGATAAGTCCTCACGGAAGGTAGCAGAGTTGAAAATTGTGGAAAGTGAGCATCAAATGAGAAAAAACATGAACATGGTAGGTACTACCCACCTATGGTATTTTCAAATATTAAATTTTGAGCAAAATTGTATTTTTAGGATGAATCGAATTGATCTAAAATATGCAAAAATTAACTTAAAATTCATAGAAATTGTGTCAAATTGCGATGAAATGTGTAAGTCTATAAAATTTTAAACCTTACAATTTTTCAAAATGTTTCTTCCACAGCTACTTTGAGGGGTAATCGGTTAAAAACGCACCAAACACAACAAGAAATTTATCATTGTAAGAAATAGAGCCTCATGAGTAGCTATGTCCACCAAATCGATTTTCGGCCAAAATCGACCCCCAGTAAATCGCGCCTGCAAAATGACAAATTTCAAAAAATTTCCACAAATGTCGTTAATTTAATATAAGTGGCGTGACCCAAAAAACATACCGACTGCGGCATTTGTTTTTAAAAAAAATTAAATACCGAAATACGAAAAAATTGCCATTTTTGATCACGTTGACGTCCAAAAAAAATTTTCATAATTTTTTTTATATTAATTAACCTCTTCAAAGTTTCAGAAGAATCCCACCTATTATTTCTTATAAATGTCGAAATTAATGGGTAGAATAGCTACCTATGAGGAGTATCTGAGCTTAATGTTGAAGAATTGATCGGCTCCCGCTTCCGTAAACTAACTGTTTCGCTCACGAGAGGATGAAAAACATTTGCTTTTGCGCAGCAGGAACTTCCAAAAAAGTAGACCAAACAGCATTTTGCCCAAATACTGAAAGAAAAAGTGGTCGCTGTATTTTCTACCAATCAGAAATGAGCTTCAAATTACATTACAATGCAGCGAGGTTAACTGGCCTTTTATAAAATGGATGTTATTTCTTCCGTAGATTAATCTGACCAACCAATAACCGCCCTGGTTTTTCTCTAGCCCTCTGAAGAAGTCAAAATCACTCACGAAATCAATTCTCATTTTTTGTGGCCGCTCTTTGAACTTATTTTATTTCTTTAACACTTGCAGGCTCCTGCATCACTTAAGTTGATGCGACTTTGAGAGTTATTACGGGCAAAGTAAAAGTGCTGCAACTTTATTTACTTACTGGGTCTCGAGATTAAGGATAGACTTAAACTTTTAGTATATGTTATTTACTATTTTGACATATATATTAAACTAATCTTTATTATGTAAGAAATATATATGACATTCACAATTTGTGGTTTCAACTACGCAATTATATTTTCGGAGGTAATGGGAGACGGTCAGTAAGAAAATTAATAATTGGAAAAAGTATTTACAAAAATTTAATTGTTCTAAATAGTGACTTCCTCAGGAAATAACCTTGCAATTTGCCCGGTCTTTAATCGCGTTTACAAGTTTTTTTCCGGATAAAATTAACCTAACACTACGCCAATTTAATCGAATCACTTTCGGAGAAATAAAAGTTTACTCAGAGCCCGTCAGGACAAAATTGAAATAGCAGCAACTCAGAAATTTTTTTCCCTATAAAGTTTGAATTATTCAGAAGCAACCTGCCAATTTCTAGGTATTTAACTCTGCAGGTTGCCTTTGAAAATAGTCCGCGCAGCTCCAAGTGGTTTAAAGATTTTCATTAATAGGGAAATATCAGACGCTCATTGTTCAAACTTAAGCCCTCTTTTTTCTCGGATGATTCATAACTCCAAAAAAATAATCCTTTTTACGAATACTTCAACTACGTGGTAAACAGTTTTCACAAAAAGCTTCCATGCAATTATCAACGACGGTAAAGAAAATTAATTTTTTAGATTGTATCGAGTTCGATACTATCGACCCCAAAAAAACTGACATATCAAATTGAGCTGAAACTAATTTACCGAATTTTACATTTATTTTTTATGTAAAGCAAATAGTTTGCGGGGACCCCAAATCGAGGTTTACTGACTTTTTGAGGGGTAACTTCAAAACCAGTACTTGCTATATAAACATAAAATTTTATCCTGGGGAAACATTTGTCTCTCTGCAATTAAGAACTTAAGTTTTAAAATTTCTCACAATTTTATTTTTTAATAAGTGAGTACAGTTATTAAAGCCACCTCCTTTTTGAAAATCATTGATGAGTCAGTTCACAAGTTGCTCTGAAAAATCATTTTAATGTTTGGTGATTCTACTTCTATGTAACAACTTCAATCTTTTTTTTCATGACTTGTTCGAGAATGGATTCCGTTGTTCGACTATTAATCTGCGCTTGGAATGACAAAATCGATCACAGCATATGGGGATGTGGATCAACACAACACTATTCAAAGACAATCTCCAGTTCTTCTTTCTGTTATCCCATTATGTGTGATATGGCCTTTTTTGCTTAAAAAGAGTTTGGAAAATAAGAATTCGGCTATTATCCTTTTCCGAACGGAACTCCATTCTCAAAACGCTTACTATCTCTATAGCGGCGTGTTCGAATCCCACTCATGTCTGCCTTAGTGATTATCTTGTAATATGATTATAGGCAAGGTCTTGATTAATGGAACCGCATAAATTTTATCGATGTGTAATCACTCAAGCAATCACTTAAGACAATCACTTTAGACACATCAGTGGGATTCGAACACGCGCCTATAGAGATAGTTAAGCATTTTTGAGATGGAGTTCCGTTCGGAAAAGGTATTATTTGTCAAAATAATAAGTTTAAAAAGGGCGGTCTTGGCCACTTCGCATTTTCAATATTCAGCCAAAAAACTAAATATCGAAAAAAACCTTTGGTCAACTTCCGGGCAGCGACAAAATATTTTTGCTGTCAAATGATCGAATAAGATCAGAACATCTGGCTTTTTATTTTGGTAAAAAAAACGTTTCGTTGAATAACAATTCTTAACAGGTTCTAGATTGTGCACGAAAATGACGATTTTCTTGCAATTTAATTTGACATTTGTAGTATTTTTTCTGTTATAAGTAAACACTGCACAATTTTAAGACGATTGTGGCGGGAAATTTTCTAAAACTCTTTCCTATCTAAGCATTCAGACTCCTTGTTTCTGAAAAAAGGGGAAAGTAGGCGTGTTGAACCGCGGTTGACCATATGATTCTTGAAAGTTGGTACTTTTAAAGAGAGTGGTTGTCGCTGATTTGCGCCTTTTTATTAAAAAAAAAAAAAAAAAAATTATTTTGACGCTTTGTTTAGAAAGTTGATATTCACAAGGGACATTCAGTTACAGAGAAAATTTTTCCATGATTTCAAAGGCAATATTTATTTCTTTATATAATTATTTTTCAATGATTGCGCTGGAAAGAGCCCTTAATTAATAATTAGATATATTAAAGATAGCCAACTCTCCTAAGATAATCAACGACTGACATTTGTTGTTCAAAAATCAATTTTGGATTTTTGCATTCAAAATATCGTGGAAGGCTATCATCGTTTTATTTAGCAAATCATCGAATTTGGAGAAACTTGAGCTAATCCTGCTTTTTAGGTGTGACCACCTTTTCAAATATTATTTTCAGATTTTGAAATCTTGAAATACAGCTAAATAATAGTTTTTTTTCGAGGGCTTTTTCGGAGAAACGAATTCCCATTCTGATTTAATTCTGTGATTCAGTAACTGCAATTCAGTTCAACTTTCTTTGTGCTGTCCTGCGGACTTAACAAAAACAGCAATTTTTTGCACATGATTTAAGTGATAATTTTAGTTTTACAAACATAAATCTTAAAATCATTTTTGCTTGAGTTTGGACGAAATTTGAAGTTATTGATCCTGGGAGCAGATGGCCATTTAATTTACGTTCAAGTTTTAAAAATGATCAAGGGATGGAAATCGCGAGGGGTGCCATCCCTTTTTGGAAGCACTGGCTCTGTTCATCAAAAGAATGAAATTTGATAAACAAATACTTAAGAAGTCTTCAAATCACAGTCAAACAACTTAAAAAAATAACGAGACTATTAAAATATTTTTAGTTTTGCCGCCCTTGCAGAAAAAACTTCATACAAGAGGCTGGTAAGAGAAACCTTCTCAGGGTGCGTAAAACCAAACAGTCTTTTATGAGGTGCGACAACCTAATTCCTCTAGAGATCCTTCATGGAACATCGCCTTCGGAAAATGGAGTCGGCCTCAGAATTGCTGATACATTGAACAATTTCATCGATAACTGCCCCACCAGAAACATTCACCAAATTCCTACGACCAACGGGTCTGTCTCGTCTTGAAGCTGAATCGAAGAACTTATAAGGTAAAGATTTTCTGTAACTGACGTGCATTTTCAATATGTTTAGAGATTCTAAATTATCGTGAGAAATTAAAAAAAATAAACTTTTGCCAATAATAACACTATCCCTTGTTTCACACTTTTGTTCTATTTCCCGCCCAATCTANAATAATCCCTTTTACCGAAATACTTCAACTACGTGGTAAACATTTTCACAAAAACCTTCCATGAATTCAAGAGGTAAGAAATTAATTTTTAGATTGTATCGAGTCGATACTATCGACCCAAAAAAACTGACATATCAAATTGAGCTGAAACTAATTTGACCGAATTTTACATTTATTTTTATGTAAAGCAAATAAGTTTGCGGGGACCCCAAATCGAGGTTACTGACTTTTTGATGGGTTAACTTCAAAACCAGTACTGTATATAAACATAATTTTATCCTGGGAAAATTTGTCTCTCTGCATTAAGAACTTAAGTTTTGAAAAATTTCTCACAATTTTATTTTTAATAATGAGTACAGTTATAAAGCCACCTCCTTTTTTGAAATCATTGATGAGTCATGTTCACAAGTTTTGAAAAATCATTTAATGTTGGTGATCTATTTCTATGTAACAACTTCAATCTTTTTTTCATATTGTTCGAGAATGGATTCGTTGTTCGGACTATTAATCTGCGCTTGAATGACAAAATCGATACACAGCATATGGGGATGTGAGATCAACACAACACTATTCAAAACAATCTCCAGTTCTTCTTTCTTTATCCCATATGTGTGATATGGCCTTTATTGCTTAAAAAGAGTTTGGAAAATAAGAATTGGTATATCCTTTTCCGAACGGAACTCCATTCTCAAAACGCTTACTATCTCTATAGCGGCGTTGTTCGAATCCCACTCATGTTGCCTTAGTGATTATCTTGAATATGATTATAGGCAAGGTCTTGATAATGGAACCGATTAATTTTATCGATGTGTAATCACTCAAGCAATTCACTAAGACAATCACTTAGACACATCAGTGGGATTCGAACACGCGCTATAGAGATAGTAACGCATTTTTGAGATGGAGTTCCGTTCGGAAAAGGTATTATTTGTCAAAATAATAAAGTTTAAAAGGCGGTCTTGGCCACTCGCATTTTTCAATATTCAGCCAAAAAACTAAATATCGAAAAAACCTTTGTCAACTTCCGGGCAGCGGACAAAATATTTTGCTGTCAAATGATCGAATAAGATCAGAACATCTGGCTTTTTATTGGTAAAAAAACGTTTCGTTGAATAACAATTTAAAGGTTCTAGATTGTGCACGAAAAATGACGATTTTCTTGTCAATTTATTTGACATTTTAGTATTTTTCCGTTATAATAAGAACACTGCACACATTTTAAAGAGATAGTGCGGGGAAATTTTCTAAAAACTTTCCTATCTAAGCTAATCCTTGTTTCTGAAAAGAGGGGAAGGAGGCGTGTTGAACCGCGGTTGACCATATGATTCTTGAAAGTGGTACTTAAAGAGAGTGGGTGTCGCTGATTTGCGCTTTTCATTAAAATATTTTGACGCCTTTGTTTAGAAAGTTGATATTCACAAGGGAACATTCAAGTTAAGAAAAATTTTCCATGATTCCAGAAGCAATAAATTTATTTTTTATAATTATTTTTCAATGATTTGGACTTGGAAGAGCCTTAAATTAATTATGTTTTAAGATAGCCAAACTCTCCTAAGATAATCAACGACTGACATTTGTTGTTCAAAAATCATTTTTGGATTTTGATTCAAAATATCGTGGAGGCTATCATCGTTTATTTGCAAATCATCGAATTGAGAAACTTGACTAATCTGCTTTAGGTGTGACCAACTTTTCAAATATATTTTCAGATTTTTGAAATCTTGAAATAACAACTAAATAATAGTTTTTTCGAGGGCGTTTTCGAAAACGGAATTCCCATCTGATTTAATTCTGTGATTCAGTAACTGAATTTCAGTTTAACTTTCTTGTGCTGTCCGCGAACTCAAAAAACAGCAAATTTTTTGCACATGATTTTAGTTTTACAAACATAAATCTTAAAATCATTTTTGCTTGAATTTGACGAAATTTGAAGTTATTGATCCTGTGAGCAGATGGCCATTTAATTGGTTCAAGTTTAAAAATGATCAAGGGGATGGAAAATCGGAGGGGGTGCATCCCTTTTGGAAGCCTGGCTCTGTTCATCAAAAAGAATGAAATTGTGATAAACAAATACTAAGAAAGTCTTCAAATCACAGTCAAAAACTTAAAAAAATAAGAGACTATAAATATTTTTAGTTTTGCCGCCTTGCAGTAAAAAAACTTCATACAAGAGGCTGGAAGAAACTTCTCAGGGTGTAAAACAAACAGTTTTTATGGTGGACAACCTATTCCTCTAGAGATCCTTCATTGGACATCGCTTCTAAAATGGAGTCGGCCTCAGAATTGCTGATACATTGAACAATTTCATCGATAACTGCACCACCAGAAACATTCACAAATTCCTGAGACAACTGGTCTGGCTCGTCTTGAAGCTGAATCGAAGAACTTATAAAGGTAAAGATTCGTAACTGACGTAGCATTATCAATATGTTTAGAGATACTAAATTATCGTGAGAAATTAAAAAAAATAAACTTTTGCAATAATAACACTTATCCCTTGTTCACACTTTTGTTTATTTCCCGGCCCAATCTAGCAATCGTGGTTTGTGAATGTTGGATTAAGCGACGCCCCTCGAGCGCCGCCACACAAATAATTGCCCAACTCTTAACAATAGACAAAACCAATTTCATTAATTGATACCTTCACACAACACTCAACATTAACAAACCACGATTGCTAGATTGGGCCGGGATATTAACAAAAGTGTGAACAAGGGATATGTAAAAATATTTTCAATCGCTGATTTTATTTTTTGACTCCCAGGATCACGATTTGAAAATTATTTTACACCTTCATGGCATCGTATCAAGTTTTTAATGATACCAAACAAATTTAAAGTTTTATTTTTCTTGAAATAATATAATTTACTTTGGTCCAATTATGAGCTGTTCAAGCGCTATAGAGCAAAACATTCTCTGATATTCAACACTAAGGAAAAATTCCAATTTTTTTGGAATTTTTTACAAATTTTTTATTTCATTTAAGGGGTCGGTGCGATTTGACAGATGTGAATTACTGAAATTTTTGCTGGTGGTCGAGACCGTTTTTTAAGGCGGTCAAGAAAAAATAAAATTTAACTGTAATTCAGATACCTTTGATAGCAAACGCGCGTTTTTTGAGTGTTTTTTCAAAATAAGTAAAAATGATTGATCTGAAGAAAATAAGATTAAACGAAGAAGGCTCAAACGTGACGCCTTTCCTTCGAAAATGTTTTTATCAAAAAATTTCGAAGTGGCAAAAAGTTTCCTATCAAGAGAAAAAAATTGAAAAAAGTGCAAATCTGTCAAAATGCACCGCCCTCTTTAAAGAATCGCGTAATTTGATTGGTTAAAATACAAAAGTCCATGCGTATTCACCAATCACATCACACGATTTTTTCGGTCTCTGACCCCAAAGTTCTACGGGACACGTAAGTATAACCTTAGATATATAATGTTATATGAGAAACCACCACTACTTAGGACGTAGAAATAAAATAAGCTAGAAATAATTTTAATTCTTTTAATGAGGAATGTTATTCAAGAGTTGATAATCCCTTTGCAAAGTTCCAAAAATGTTACTGTTAACCGTTGCCCAACCTGATTGACACCAACCATCTGCTCCAAAGGATGCAAGTCGTGAATTTCGACAATAATTCCATGAACCTGAAAAGATAAGTCAAAAATAATTCATCTTGAAGAAAAGCTGACCTTGACAGTGTGCTGTTGAAAGCTGGCAAAGTACCGATAATGTGCTCGACAATGACGACATTTGAATCGCATATTCTAGCAAATACTCAGTTGTTATTATACATAAAAAATTGAGATCCCTAAGCTTCTTTTTTCCCGTTCGCGTTTAACCGGCGTTTCATTGATGAGAGCACTAGATATAACTTCTTTGACCAAAAAGAGCTTCGAAAATAAGTTTGACCAAACGCAAAAGTAGAGGCCTAGGGAGCCTTTTTTCAAATTTACTTAACAGATAGTTGAATTTCAGAAAAAAACAGCTTAGTTGAAATTTAAAATGGCGGTTTTCAAGGGGTCGTGGGCTTTAAAAACGCAGGCATTAGAGAAAAACATTTGGATTTTCTAGATTCCCAACCCGAAAAATTATTAACGTGGTATTAGTTTATAATGTTGAATAACATATTGCGTTCAATTTTGTTCTTACTTTTTGACAAATCACAGAGCAAAGAAAATCAGGCTGTAATTTGTATTATTTTAGCCCCGTCATCCCATTTATTATTTTTTTACGAGAATTGTGAGCATACCATAAAAAATTAATTATTTATTTATTAAAAAATAGTTTTATGTACGATAAGATATTATAGTAGGGTTTTTTGAGACATCGTATATATATAAAATTTCAGTAAAAAAAAATTTCAACGTTTCGGTTTATTTTATTGTCAAGAGTGAGAAATAAATGAGATAAAGATTCAAATAAAAAACGAAAAAATTTTTGTTTCGAACGTAATTTAGCGAATTGAGCCTCAGCTCCGCTAAATCAAAGCTCAATTCGGATAATTAAGGTATTGCAGTGTTTTGAGATCTGCTAAGAAAGCATGGACAAAGAAACTTTATGCTCTTTCTGGCTATTAAGAGTAGGTTTGTCCATGCAGATCATCACTCCTTCAAATATTCTACGGGTGTTTGTCTCTTTAAGATTTTTTTCTAAAATCGAAAGTGATCATCTCAATCTTTATCAGTACCGTTGTCCTGGTCAACGCCTAGTTCATCAAAAAATGATCGTTGGTATGTTGAACATGTTTGAATATGTCTATGAGGAGACATATTTCGAAATTTTGCAAAATGACCTCCTGTAACGACTATGTACCGATTGGTGTACATATCAAAATCTGAGTTCGACCTTCGATTTCACAAAATAAAAGCCAGGTCTTCAAATAAGCATTATTGATATCATTCCTAAAGCTGCAGATTAATCTTAACTAGTTCTGCAAAATTGCAAATCACACATGAACACCCCTTCATATACAAAAAACTAATGGCATTTTATTTTGGCAGCTAAAGACTATTATTCTAACTGGCTTAACTTAATAGTATCCTAAAAGCGTTATTTTGCTTATTTTGATAGAGTCTCTCGTTAAATTACTAAAGAATTGCGTCAACAGATTTTTTATATTTTCAAGTTTTGATAATTAAAATGTGTGATCGATAATACTTATATCGTCGGCGTTTATGCAAAAGGGTAGAGGGCAGGCCAACTCATTGTCAGCAGAGAGACATGTCTGTAGACATGACGGTTAAATACCTCGTATCCGAGAATGGAGACTCATAAGAGTTAGAGAAAAAGCGGCGCCCTTTAAAAAAGCGGTCAGGATTGATTTGAGTGTTTTCTACTTGACTTCACACTTTTGTGTTGTTCCATGAGAATCTCGCGATATCAGACGGTGGTGGGATGGGGTTATTAAGCAGTTTATCGGAGTGCAATCAGACAGCATATTGCAACTTTTCATCAAAGCGCTATCTATTGGAAAAACTATGTATTTTATTCCATACGAAATAATTACTGTCAAAAACAAAAGAAAACCGTGATAAATAAAAAGTTTGTGATCAGTCTTATTAACTCGTTATGTGTACTACACATTGTACGATAAAAAAGTGTAATCTAATGGGTTAGTTTATCTTCATTTATCAATGCACAGGTCACGCGTGTCACGTTCTCTTGCGCGGACGAGCGTGAAAGTGACAAAGACAATTAAACTATATAAAAAAAGGTACTTAATTATCTAAAACTCTTCATGAAAGTGTTAATTTTCGAAAATGTTGGCTGGTGAACCATAGAAACAGTATAAGTCTGGTAACCAGACTCTGATTATCAAATTTTTATATAATTCGGCTTTCGAAAACGACTCATCCGATTAAGTTCTTAGCTAGCTCAAACTGAACACAACTATCGAGTGTATGATAAATTTAAAAAATCCGAATCGGACATTTTTTTATTTTTTCTGCAATTACATAAATTGTTTAATTACTAGTTTTTGTTGAAAATTTTGAAATAATGGTCGGATTCGGACTTTTTTCTAAATCATTGTTTCTCTGAATATTTGTGCTTAGTTTGAGCAATCTAAGATCTTAATCAGATGAGTTCTAGAGTTCTGGCAATTTATAAATTCAATAAAAAGTAAAAAGTTGCTAAGCTTTTGAAGTAACTTTTTGTTAACCTGCGAGAATATTTTCTCAAACTCTTTATTTTAAGGTTTGATTCCTCCCGCAACATTATTTTGCTATTCCTACCGTAGGAATTGCAAAATAAAGTTGCCGAATATCCCTTTATTGTCCTCTCTGACAGACTTGGTCCCTTAAAAACACGGGAGATGAGAAAACAACGCGTCATTTGGAAAAGAGTCACCCCATTGACTTCTTTGATAGCTCAAACTGTGCACAAATATCTAGTGAATAAAACAAAATAAAAATTGATGCGAATAAGACCATTGTTTTTTATTTTTTTCTCAGACCTTTTCTATTTTTTAACAAAAACTAATAATTAAACAACTTCAGTAATCTTAAATAAAAATTAAATTATTGGTCCTATTGAAAATAGTTTTAAATGTTTATATTGATAAAATGATTGTGCTCAGTTTGAGCTATCTAAAAACTAAATCGGATGGCTCGTTTTGCAATGAAGCGTTGTTTTCTCACCCTCGTGTTTCTGAGAGACAAATCTGTCACAGAAGGCAATTAAGGCATATCCCCTTAAGAAGTAGATTGTTATTTTATTGTTTGGTCTAGTACATTGATACAACTACACGTACATTATGTACTGGAACAAACCAGAATTTAACAATCTACTTCCTAAGGGGATATATAAGCCATATTTTTTGTTGGAGATAGCGGCTATCTGATATCCCTCGAAAAATCATTACAAAACAAAATAAATTTTTCCGAAGCAATCACCTGGAAATTGTTCAAAAATCGAAAACCGTTTCGAGGTTGCCTATCTTTTGGCTTAGAATTTTCAAAATTACTTTAAGTATGATTTCGAGCCAAATGATAGACAGAATTTTTTTCGAAAAATGCTGATTTCAAGAAAACGAGACAAAATTTTATTCTTAATTTTTTTTCTGGGTATATTTCAGCACAGAAACTAAAAGTGCTCCGAAAATATATAAAATCTGAGCTGGTCGATTTTGCCATTCCTACCCTACTTAATTATGATATTTTACAATGGAATCGTCAATTTATATTTTTCTACGACCGAATGTTAGTTCGACCATAATTCCCATCAGAACCATACTTCCTATCAGCAATTATGTACGGTTGAACACTTTTTCAGCTGTTCCAACCTCCTTACTAAGGAGTCCTTAGTTCTCTTTGAATTTCTTCCACCGGGATTATTAATCATTTTAACCCTTAAACGTACAAAACCTCATTTGAGGTTTTGAAAGGTTTAAAACGTCTCAAAAAGAGAAAATAAGTGCTCTAAAAATAAAATTAGAGAAATCTTAAATAGAGTTTGCTTCAAGAAGTTCTAAAATTTAACTTGAAATTATTTTCGATGATCTGTTCAAAAGTTATTTCTGCTTTCTTTTTTGGCCAATTTCTCCAGAAAAACCTTTGATCGCTAATTCTTTAATCTTGTCAAACTGCAGAAATTTTCTGAGGAGATCAGTTTTTAAGAAAGTCTCTGGAGAATCTGTCATTCAAATGATAATGACTTTACTTTTGCTAGAGACTCTTGTTTTTTACGCAAGTGATTTCTGGAAAAATAGAGAAAATGGAAAAATTCAAGACTTTGAGAAAAGTTTATTTTAGTAATCTGATAAATTATTCTGAAAACTTTTGCCTTCTGCTAAATTCAATTAAAATGTTGGCTGAAAAACTGGCATAAAGCCACAGCAAGTACCATAATAGATATATTCGTTAATTTCAATAAACTGAGTATCAGCTTTTAGTTGTTCAACGCTTCAGGGTGTTCTTCACAACTTTGCTGTATAACCTTATGAGTAGTTAGTAGAGAATGAAAAAGAAGAGTGCGAACTTTTAACTTCCGGGGGGTACTGTAGTTATTGCTGACTGTTCTTGAATATACTTATATATCGCCTCGGGGCATTACTTATAATACACTGATTATAACTCACCACTTATATAAAAAGCTTATACTGCACTTAAATAGTGTGCTAATACTTATAGAAGACTGTTACACTATGGTGGTGCGCCGCTGCCACTACTTCACGTTATATCACTTATACTAGACTCATTCTATTATAATGCTTATACTGCACTATAATAGTGTGCTCATGATGATACACATACCACACTTTGGTCGTGCGCCGCTTCCATTTTACAGTGATTCATCTTTTTATTGCCGCGGGGCATAAAAACAACTATACTTGACTCTTATACAACTAAATATGTATACTAAACACAACTTGATTGTTCAAGATGTTTCTTGATACAGCCAATGTCCATTAAATGAAGGCCCGAGGGTACATTTTCACTGTATAAAAGGGAGCGTTTTTTTTCATTCTCTTTCATAACAGAGAATGATAAAAAGACAAGCTGTCAAGCTAGAGAACTTCCCGTCGATCCTATTTTTGGCATGTTTTTTGTCAAAAAATCCAAAACTGGAATTAAAATACACCAGAGTTCGAGGGATAACCGACGAAAAATTCCAATCAAAACTTTGGAAACACTGGGAAAAATTTATTGAGAATAATAAGACATCTGATGAAAATATCGAGAAATATTTTAATTTGGAGATGGCTCTACTTTCAAAATTTGATCAATTCAAAACATCTACTAAGGTTAATGCTTTATTTTTTTT